>NW_004624754.1:1005630-1043782 GCF_000247695.1 Heterocephalus glaber | reverse complement strand
GATTTTTCCCTTTACAGGGATATAGTGTCCTTCTTTGTCTCTCTTAATCAGTGTTGGTTTGAAATCTACTTGATCTGCAAAGAGGATAGCTAGTCTCGCTTTTTTTTCGGTTCCCATTGCGTGGAGTATTGTTTCCCCCCTTTAACTTTCAGTCTATTAGTTTTATTTTGAATTAATTGTGTTTCTTGTATGCAGCGTATTTTTGGATCTTGTTTCTTGACCCATTCTGCCACTCTATTTCTTTTGTTTGGTGAATTGAGACCATTAGCATTGATGATTATAACTGATACATTTTGCCTTATCATTGTTATGATTTTTTCTTTTTGTTAGATTCTCCCCCTTTACATTTAATTTCTTTTCGCACCCAATGGGTTCATTCTGCTGTGCTTCCTGGGGTTGTGATCCTCATTACCTGTTCCTAGGATATTGTCTAAAAGTTTTTGTAGTGCTGGTTTGATGTTCATGAAGTTCCTAAGGTGTTCTTTGTCATGAAATTATCTTATTTCTCCATCAATTTTGAAAAATAATTTTGCAGGGTACTTCAATCTGGTTTGGAGGCTGCTTTCCTTTAGTGCTTGGAATATATCACTCCAAGCTCTTCTTGCCTTGAAGGTTTGTGTTGAGAAGTCTGTGATTCTGATGGACTATCCTTTGTGTGATCTGTTTCTTTTCTCTAACTGCTTATAGAACTTTGTGCTTCTGTTGGTTTCTGGAATCTTAACAGTTATATGCCTGTGTGTAGATTTTTTTTGATCAAGGCTATTTGGTGTCCAATATGCCTCACTTATCTCTATGTCAGGTTCTTTTCCCCTGATTGGAAAATTTTCTGCCATTACTTCTGTGAACAGTGTTTTTATGTCATCTGCACTCTCTCCTGTTTCTTTGTTGACTTCAATCAGTCTTATGTTATTCTTTGCATCGTCTTCAGGTGCTGGGTTGATTTCTCATGGTCCCTTACAATTTTGAAGCAATTTTTCTTTTCCTGGTCAGTAATTGAAATCTTATCTTCTATATCTGAAATCCTGACCTCCCATTGGCTCATTCTGCTGTGTAGACTTTCAATTTAGTTTTTGATCTCCGGGAAATCTGTTTGTATCTGATTTGTGGATTCCATTTGTTTCCTATGTTGGGATTCCATCTTGTTCCTGAGCTCCTCTCTAGATTTATTAATCATGTTTTGCACTATGAGCACAATCTCTGATTTTATCTGAGAAATTATTTCTGATTTCATTTTTTCCAGATCCTCTTTTGTTGCCTATTCAGTTAGTCCAGGTGGTTGAGTCCTGGAGTGTTCCATCTCATTTCCCTTTGGGGTTGCTGTAGGTGATCTGGAAGTCTGGTTTTGAGACTTGTTTATGTGTCTTCTCATTTTGACTGGGGGCATTGGGGCTGGGTGCTGTTAGCGCCCATGTGGCTCACTGCCTCTGAGCTGGGAGTGGTGGAGCAGTGGTCTGGAAGCCCCTACCTCTGATCTGGGAATGGTGGAAAGGTGACCCAGAAGCCCCTACCTCTGGGCTTGGAGTGGTGGAAAGGCAACCCAGAAGCCCCTATCTCTGGCCTGGGAGTGGTGGAATGAAGGCCCTGAAGTCCCTTGCTCTGGGCTGGGAGCAGTGGAATAGCGGCCTGGAAGCCCCTTCCTCTGGGCTGCGAGTGGTGGAATATTGGATTAGATCTATAATTGTTTAGATCTAAACTGTTTGCTAAAATCTTATGTTCAGAGATGGGTTCTGGTCACAGAGGGTAGGTCACTGGAAGCATGATCTGAAATGGTCATATTCACAGGAAATGATTCATCTTCAGCAGTAACCTGAATATCTGCCATCTATGGCACTGGTTGAGGAGTCTGGGCTTTGCCTAAAAATCTGTTCATGTGAGGGGCATAGGAACATGTGGAGCCAATTCTTCTCATTTCTATTGCAACTTAAACCTCCATCAGTTCTCTCCCTGAGCTTCTAATATACTTACCTAAAGAAGCTCTCCTGAATTTTGATGAATGACTAATATATATATATAAAATATTGATACATATATGTATATGATATTGTTATAATAATTATTCTACTCTACATGCTGGATACTTCTCTAGGTATTGGGATTATTACAAAAAGTGAACATTTAGCACCTCTTGTGAAACTTTCATTTTAGAAAAACAATATTTATGACAATCAAGTGAAAAGATAAATCAACAAGAAAGCTTCTGATAACGTAAGCAAAATAAAGCAGTGTAGCTGATGGAAAGTAACTAGTTTATGGGGTCCTATAGAAGGTGTCAGAGAAGGCTTCTTTGAGGAGGATACATCAAATAATGTATGCTCTTCAACTGGAATCATAAGGAGGTTGTTAGTTATGGGGTGGCTGGGGGAGAGTGTGAGGCAGATCATTCTAGAGAGAAGGACAACCTGTGTAAAAATCCTAGAAGATTAAAACAAGCATGACTTCAAGTAAGAAAGAAGGTCAATATGACTAGAGTAAGATGGGAGCAAATGGGTAATGATAAAGAAGACAGCAGGCTAGGAAATATTTGTATTTCATTTTAATACCTCTGAGAACCTCATGTTTGATCACAAGGGTGACACAACTTGATGCACCCAAATACATAGTCTCTATGTTTTTTTTTTTCATGTAAATATCTAAGAGACATCCCTTGGAGGCTTCTGTCATTTGATTCCCTTTCTCTTCTGAGATTTTCTACCATGTGAGATTGAAAAGAAAAAAAGAAGAAAAACAGTTGTAAGATTCTTCTTTTGATCTCATGTATTTGACTTTAATTCTTTCACTATTTTTTCCCTTTCTAATATCTTCTATCCTCAGAACAGCTTATCTTCTTGTACACAATTTCACTTCTTTTCTCCCTTCAAGCTCAACAAATCTAAAACACTGACACAGGTAAATTATCTCACAAATACTATAATGTTATTGAATTCAATTTAAGTTTTATAACATCTGGTAAATTATAAAAAGAGACTACTTAAATATATATATTCTAGAAGATAATCACAATATGTTTTAAACAATGGAATGTTACAGTAAATGTTTTGTATATATTGCACAAAATTTTCTGATAAGAAATGAGAATGATCAGAGCTTTTAATATAAAAAAGGAGATAGAATAGTTGAGAGCAATTCACATTCTCCTTGACCCTCTCTTTTGTCAACTTTTGATAAATTCATTCAATGATTATTTTTAGTATGTTCTTTTTTTTAGTCTAGAATCCTATGTAATATAGAATATATATTTATAAACAAAACAAAAATCTCTAGCCATGGAGCTTGCATTCTGTGGGAAAAGTGTAAAAATTGACCATGAGATTTTTTAAAAAAAATGTTGCTATGACAATAGATGATCATGTGCCCAACCATTTCACTGGGAGACAATAGAGAACCTGGGAAAGGTAAAGCAGAAATCTTTAATGATTCAAAGTCTTCTGTACTTTTCGTGGTGAAGGTTAAAATGCATGTGTTGAGTTTTTCACCTTTGAAATATATCATTTCTTTTACCTCTTTCCAAAATCATTTATGTCTCCCCCCCATACTATAGATAGAAAGGTGTCCCTTTCTTTTTCTTCTTGTATATATTCACTTGGTATATACAAATTTCTTTTACTTTTATCTTCATTACATTCTATGAAACAACACATATTCATTCAGTTCCTATTATACAAGATGTCAAAATTTTGAAGTTTTTTGAGCTAAAGGCCTTTTCATTGATTCAAATATAGGAAAATATTGTTTTTTAAAATTTTATAACTTTAACTATATTGACATTTAATATGTTGTGACAGAAAAAATAACTCAAACTATCTTATCAAGTAAATAGACTCCATTAGTTTGTCTTCCATAATGTCTCAGTCTTAATTCAGGTATTGTTCCAGGGATTCAAATGACATTGTTATTTTTTGGTGAATTTCCATCTTTCTGCTCTGCTTTCCTCTGTTGGTTTACTTCTCAAAATAAACATCATGACTTTCTGTTGCACTAAGAACATCCTTCCCTATTACTTCATCTCTGGTCCAAGAAACATGTCATTTGCCTCTGTATTTCCCTGACTGTAGTCATTGTGTTCATTGAGGATCCTATAATTCAGTAAGAGCAAACTAGAAAGAAGCTGACTTTTGCTAGGATAGCAGGAGAGCAGAGACACAGGCTCATGTTCTCTGTCTCTGTCTCTTTCTCAAATTTGAAAATATGAAGTATCTTAGAACATCAAGGAATTACTATGTATAATTTCAGCATTAAATTGGCATGGCATAAAACAGTTGAGAGGAAGAAATAAACCAAATACTGATGATACTGAGGAGCAGGATTGCATGACGATTGAGACTTCATGGAAGACAAACCCGTGAGTCTCCTTAAACCATTAAATTTGAGCTAGCTTTTCTATTTAGTTTGTCGAGGTACTTTGTGATAGTTTTCTGTCACAATATAAACTATCCTTATTAAAATATAGATATGAAAATAGCAGAATGTTACTGCCCATATGCAGATCAAAAGACTTGCAACTAAAAGTTTCATAAAAATCATAAAAATTTGGAGCTGGGAGGAATTTTTTAACATCTTTTCGTTTAGTGCCTTCTACTTACAGTTAAGTATATAAATAATTAGTGAAGTTAAATAACTTGTTAACATCTTGGAAAGTAAGAAGCTCAGAAGACTAAGTCAAGTGTATGATACTCCACAGTTTAATTTTTAAAGCAGAGAGACCTATGAATATACTGTTCTTGGTCTTGTTTTTGGTCTTATTTACAGTACTATATTTCAATCATAATTTTTTTTTTGAGGCAGGGTCTTGGTATGTAGTTCAGGCTGGCTTTAAATTTACTATGTTGTAGCCCAGCCTGGCCTCACACTTCTGGTGATCTTCCTGCCTCAGCCTCCCAAGTGCTGAGATTACAGGTGTGCACCAACACACCCTCAACCAAGATTCTTGTAAGAATTCCATCTCCATATTTAATTTTATTCATTTTCTTTTAGGAACCTTTTCTTTTTATATGTAATAAATATAATAATTCAAGCATGTAGTAAATGCAATAATTCAAATCAACAGTTTGCAAAATATAAACTATTAGCCATGACAGAAAACCTATGAATTGCACATCAGTTACTGGATTTTTTTAAATTATCTTTTTTGTGAATGTCAACAATTGTAAAATAAACTTTGTAGAATTGTCTCAAAATATTTACTCCCAAATAATTACCAACAAATGACAATTCTTTTAAAAAAATTATTTCCCATTGCTGGACAAAATACTCAATACCTACAACTTAAAAGAAGAGATGTTTTATTTGGTTTACAGTTTAGAGGATTCAATCCATGGTAGGCTGGCTCTAAGATGAAAATATCATCCAGAAGTGTGTGACAGAGAAAAATTGTTCAATTCATCACACTCAGAAAGCAGACCAGAGGAAAAATGCTGGAAAAGAAGGGGCTAGAGACCACACATAGCACCTAAGGTCATGCATTCATGACCCACAGAGAGACACACCTAAAAGCCTAAGGAATTTCTTAATCCAATGAAATTAGAAAGCCAGGATTAACAGTCACAAATTCTGTGAGGCAAATCAGATAATCTTTGATAGCGAGGCAATGCTTTGTAGTGATGAGCCTTGATTTTTACTTTGTTCATGTAATATGATTCTAAGATTTATAGAATAAAAACTCAATTGTTTTAGAACGAGTCATTAGTCATGTAGGTTGTTTTTATGTTTTAATTAATACTATTTAGCAACTGAGTATAAGGACATCTGGAATTTAGATCTGAGTCATTGTATGGCTTGACTCTTATACCTACCGTATCTTCATCCATATATAAAGTAAGGACTTCTCCAGAACTAATATTCTATTTTCAGCATTGATAGTATATGTCACCTCCAGAATTGTGCATACTTGTGCATGTATAGTTTTAATATTATTTTACATTTTCAAGAAATGTTTATAAATAAAATCCTTGAAAAAGAACATTTCCAAGAAACTTTTACAAATAAAATCCCTGAGGGAAAAAAAGACTCCTAAATCTATAACGTACACATTTTTTATAGGGATATTTTAATATTCTCATTGAGTTTTGTAACTTCTGGGAAGTTTAGAGAGACAGTACTTTTTTTCTTCCTTATAAGAAAGCAACTAAATGTTAATTAATTGAAGAAAAAAGCTGCAGTAAAGAAAGCCACTAAGCCTATTACAGAAATTAATCTTATGTTTCTGCCAAATGCTTTATAATTAAAAAAAACTTGGGTGGAAAAGAAGTTTAAACAAAAACAATAATATTAAGTTAGAAAGTATGTGGACTTTTAACATTGCCTTTATGCTGGGAATGACTAGGCCCTTCTTTACACCACAGTATAGGTAGTTTCAGTTTAGAGCATGGTTTCTTAACCTAGGTATTATTGAGTATTGGACCAGTCTGTCTTGTGCATTGTAGGATATTTAGCAGCATTCACGGCCTTCATTCATAGATGCCAGTAAAACAAACCTCCACTTTAATGACAACCAAATAAATCTACTATCCTGACAAAATTGCTCCTTCTCCCAAATAAGAACAATTGCCTTAAAAATAGGCAAAGTGTAAAAAATCATAGAGATGACAACTTATTGCAAATCAGATGACCAGACATCAACACACCATCTTTTAAAAACCATGCCTCAGATCTTGAGTCCCTAAATTAACTTGACCATTGACCAAATTCCATCTTCTTGTGTGTGTGTCACATCACTATGCATGTTTGACTTAGTGTGGTCCTGTATTTCAAAACATCAATGCCTTCCATTTACCCGTTTTCAATATAGCAAGCGGTTAAGTCTTCTGAATTT
This sequence comes from Heterocephalus glaber, assembly GCF_000247695.1. The sequence goes on along the minus strand of NW_004624754.1, from coordinate 1,036,974 downwards.
CCATGCTGATCTCACATTTCCTATTTTTCTTCAAACCAGCCCAAAATACAAAATGATTGCTTTTGTTTAGGTTCAACTGTCGCTCATGATTTTGTCAAGTGCAACAATTTAGCAGTTCCCTAAAACTTGAGTGAATTGTACTTGAAGGGAAAAATATGCACTTATAGTGTGATGCTTATTAAATAGTATTAAAACTTTGATTGAGCATTCCCATGGTGGTGATTTTCATTGCACATCACTGCATTAATGCACATATCTTTTGGCTGTCAAACATTAAGAATGGAAAAGATTTGTGGTGTTATTCAGTTCACTATGCTACCACTGAAGCATTGCTTCTCACCAATGCATACTCTCCTACTGTTCCTCATCCAATTTAAACTCTAAGTAATGGTGGTATATTTCTCCTTCCTTTAGGAAAGCATTACAAAATTTAATTTATTGTTTCCTAACCACATGTAATAGTCCCAATAGTTAATGCTCTAGAATTTCTATAGCAGAAATTTCTGCTAATCTACATTTTTCCCTTAGAGTTGAAAATTCTAGTAGTATTAGCAGTTTTTCATACATTATCAACTTTATTTCTTAAGCTGATAGAATGAATCTAAACCTTTGCCACTTCTGCCAACCATAATCTTTCCTTCTACATTATTATTTGATTAGGTTTGAAAGCCTAATGCTTGATAGCATCTTACACTTCAAAGCACATTGCTGGTACCACCTTACTTCATTTTTACAAGGTCATTTTGAAGCTAGGCACCAGCATTAGAGATTTATATAATAGATCAGGTAAATACGTGGGGGTTCAAAGAGTTAAAAACTTTTCCAACTCACAAATATTTAAATAGCCCTTTGAGAACTGTGAATGATTGACCCAAAACCCATTTTTGCATTTTCTGCACAACCATATGAACCAAGGGGGCCAGATATGATCACGATCTCCATTTCAAAGAGAACATTGAGGGATGGACAAATAAAATAGTAGAGGAAATAAGGATGCTGACCTTACCTTTAGCATTTTGACTCATATTTCAATGTATTCCTTTATTTTCCTTTTTCTCTTCATTGCTTCTATGTTTATTTATTTCTTCCTTTATTATTGAAAGTGCTTTACCATGTATATTTGGGGGGATGGAAATTTCATTTGGATTTATATATAGTAAAACTCAGTGACTTGATCAGATAGTTTCATGAGAAAATACTTTACTCAATATTAGTTGTGTGCCAAGCATATAGGAAGAGACTCACTCTTGTTCTCTTCTCCTTCTTCTTCCTCCACCCTACCCCACAAAAATCTATGACATCCAGAAGCTCAGTTTTGGGGAGTTAGCATATATACTTAGTTCTCACACACTATCATTTCTTTGTTTTCTTTTAACACTAATATTTAATTCTTAAACATATACATTGTACAACCCCCAAATAAAAAGACCAATTGGTTTAGGAAAAGCTTAACTAATCATAGTCTTGACAGAGCCTGGGTTCATTCCAAAGCTGTCCCTACACAGTGACAAGGCCTCTTAGATTTTGTACATGTTTCACAAAGTCTCCTAATACAAATGAGCAATGGGTAATTCTGGAGGAATGTGCATCTAAGCTGAAGAGCTGACGTACTCCGAAACTTAATAGGATCAAACCTCCTCCCAGACCTTAAGAAGCTGAGCTTGTGGAAGTGGTGCTGCTAATGTTGCTAGTGTTGTGAGGGAGGCAGCATACCTGCTGGTTGTTAGCATCAGGGCCTTGCTCTCCTGTGCTGTTGCACTACTGCAGAGAAAATTGCTGTTTTGACTGTGATGGAAACAAATTTCTCTTGGCTATCAAACTCACAACAATAATTCCCATTAGAATTCAAGACCTCTGAAAAGTGTTTTCCAGGAGAAATAAAAACAAACCAAAAAAACAAAGGATACTTTGTACAATGAAAAGAAAAATCCATTTTAGGTTAAAATAAGTCTTAGAAGAGTAAGGACAGAGGAAATATTTTCAGAAATCTTTGAGGTCCTTCCTAAAATTATTGGCAAACTTTCAATCTGATTTTGACTGTTAAGCTGTCTCATTAAATGAAAGGTAAGGTTCATTACATCCTTATTAAATATTTTAGTGGCTGAAGGTGGTAAAAATCCTCACACTGCAAGAGCCTGAGGTGATTGAGAAGAGATGTAGTAACAAACCACTTCATTTAGTCTGGGGCACCAATATTGTTTCCTTTCCATTTTTTGTTTTTGTTTTTGTTTTGAATATGGTTTGCTTGGAAAATTCACTTTCAGAGCAATCTTTCTAATTTTATTGTTTTATAAGAGTCAGTAAAGGTGTTTTAGATTTTATTTTCTAGACCATATACTCCTTTTTGGAATATAATGATTAATTTCTAGTTTGGATCCTCAGGCACATTCTACAAGGTTGTTGGAATTCAGAGCTGACAAACTTAGATCCAAGTGACTTGAAGCAGTTCTATATTAGTGACTTCAACACATTAATAGCAGAAAAAGTCAGGATAGCATGCGCTCTCCACACCAAGCCACACATTGGAGAACAAGAAACATTTTTTTTCTCTTACATAGTTTTTGTTTTACTATTACAAATAAGTAATTCTTCTAGGAAGCACTCATCATATATTTCAGACATAACATCTGCCACATTGGCCCAAAAGTATGCACCTGAATTCTCCTCTCCAGCCATAGTGTAAACTGTTTCATTAATGAAATTGCACAAAGTTTATGGAGCACTGCAGATTGGCTCTTTCTTATATACACACAGCTTATGCTACATATAAGCTGCCTATGATCCCTATTCTCAAGAGTATTATCTGTAAAGACTAGGGATAAGAATAAAATCTTTCAATGTTTTACTGCCTACTTCTTTAGCCTCACCTTTCATCTGCCTCTCTGCCTTACAATTTGCCTCATTGCTACATTAAATTGCTTCAGTTTTTGGCACATTGAACTGTTTTAACCTTAGTGTCTTTTTTTCAGTACACATGCTAATTTGTCTAGAAGGGTTCTTATTCCCACCCTGTGTCTATGTCTAGATAATTCACAAGTATCCTTTCAGACTCAGTCTTCCACACTTCTTCCTTTCTGTGCATATAATATATGAGGTAAATGTATCACAATCATTGTACTTACTATCAGGACAAAGTAGTTCACTCACTAACTCAAAGCCTTCTCATAGTTTCCGTGAAACTCAAAGGAAAACTAAAGTAACTACAGCAGCTTATAAATTGACATTTACCACTTATTCCCACCATTACTGACTTAATCACTTAGGACTCTTCATTAGAATCTTTTCATTCTTTCGCTGCCTCAAGACCTTTGCAATTGTCCTTCCTCTTACCTAAACCAATCTTGCTCCCAAATCTTTCCTTCATTTACTTCAAGATCTTTGCTCATCTGTGGCCTTCTGATTAGACATCCTTGAACTCTCTCCTTAAGATTACACTCCTAATTCTCCAGAATACTACCTTTTTCCTTTAGTTTCTTATTCTTCCTGGTGCTAATAACCATCTAATGATCATATATTTACATATATATTATATTTTTTTTTGTTTTACCACTGTGAAACATAAACTTCCTAAATTGTGTCTATTTTTCCCTTCTCTATCATCAATTTCTAGAAAAATGCCTCTCCCGAATAGTCACACAATCAATACTTATTGAAAGAAATATTATCTCTTATGTCTGGTATGTAGCTTATTAGCTATTGGAGACCAGAAACTTATTTATCTAACATCACTAGTCTCCATGATGTTATCCAGGTTATTTAGTTAATTTTGACATTAATTTATTAAAAATATTTGTTGAACAATTATTAATTTCAAGCCACTGCATTATTATCATTCAAACAATTGGATTTAGAGGACTTACCAAAATAGTGTCACTTCTTTCATAGCCTTTAATTTTGAGTCAGAAAGTCATTAAATATTGAGGGTACACATGACTGTACATTGAAGAAATTTGTGGATATTGAATAGTGAGAGGTTGGATAAGGAAATGCCATTCCAGTTTTGGAAATAAAATATATTCAAGATATTATAGATGAATACTTGAGGGAAATATATCTGTTATTTGATAAATTACAATCTACCTGGGCTCTACTTATGCGTAACACAATTTTACCTTTCTTCCTCCTTATAATTGCCTTTACTCCTCTTTCTTATTTTATCATCAATCTATATTGACAGTTGCACTAATAATTGTATAATTTTTGTTAATCGTGGAGTTGTTATTAAGAATATTGTTTACTAAGCATGTGGGAGGCCTTGGGATCCATCCCAGCACAACAAAAAACAAAAAACAAAATCAAAATAGAATACAGTTCACTATTTTACAGTGCTCTTCGTATGAGCACCCTCAGCTCCCAGTAGCATAAATAGTTGTGTTTTGAGGAACTTTGCTTAATTTTTTTGAGTATAAAATGTATAACCTTTAATTTCCCCTTTGCATTGCTGCTTGAAGATCTGGAGCCAAAACTGCCACTCTACCTAGGAAAGTAAATAGTGTTAAGTGCTTGCACATCGCGTGTGACTCACAGTACAACTTTATTGTCCTCCATCAATTATCCTTTACCTTACTTTCCCCACTCTTTTATTTAGTGAAAGAGGGAGCTTTAAGGAAGAAAATACAGAAGATAAAACTCAACCATGTTTATGGTGTCAAATATATTCTATTCAAGTAATATGAAGTTCATTAGGCAAGGCTTGTTGAAGTGAACACCCCACTGTGCCTTCAGTTACTGCTGACCACTTTTTCCTTGTTCCGCCCAGATCCATCTCCTTCTTAGGTCTGTACCTATTTCTAACTTCCTACAGACATTTCTATTTAATAGTTCTCCAGACACCTTGAGTGTAATATATTTAAATTGAATTTTTTGTTTTCCCACTCTCATTGAAAATTTGCACTAGCTCCTGCTGTCTCCTCCTCCTCCTCCTTCTTCTTCTATCTTCTTCTTCCTCTTCCTCCTCCTCTTCTTCTTCCTCTTCCTCTTCTTTTCTTCTTCTCCTCCTTCTCCCTCTCCTCCTCTTTATCTTCTTCTTCCTCCAGTTTCCCTTTCCCTTCCCCTCCTCTCTTTCTCCTCCTCCTCCTTCTTTTCGGGGAATGGATTCTCCAACCTCCAAGTTGCCAAAGCCAGTCTCCTGAAAATTCATCATGATTCTTTCCACTCCTCCATTCCCTTCAACCAATAGTAATTCTGTTTGCTTGATGTCTTTCATGCCTTCCCCATTCTTTGCATTCCTAAATGCTACTGACTTAGTCTAGGATTTCATGATTCCCCCCTTGAGTTAGTAGATTAACTCCTTGGCATGACCAGTTCCATCCTGGTCACCTCCTGGATCTTCTTCATAAACTTGCCAGTCATATTTTCAAGACAAAATATTGATCACATCACCACTTTATGTAAACCTTTTCAGTAAATCAACTATGTCCTCAGGAGGAAGTCAGAATCTCTGGAAAGACATAAATGAGTCTTTATGATCTCTATATTCTCCAGCTTCATCTTTCAATAATATCTCACCCTCTATACCACATTTTCTAAAGTCATATTTTATGATACATTTTACTATTCACTTATCATGCACTATTTTTTTCTGTTTCTTTCCTTATCTACCACCAAACACAAAAATAATGTATATGCTGATGCACTTTTTCTTGGTCACTTTTTCTTGGTCAGTTAAAACACCTTTGATCAAAGAGGGTATTCTTTTTTGGAAGAACATACTTTTTACTCATGCATGTAGCAATCTTAAAAAGTAGGAAACTGCAAATAATCCAGAGAGGTAAATCAACTTCTCTAATATCATAGCCAGATCATCAGGTAGCCAGGATGGAAGACATGATCTCCAGAGAGTTCTGAGAGGACTTAAGTGGCTGTGACCCTCCAGTCTAACTTGTATGGCTTTTTAAAATCCTTCTCACTGCAAATTCCCACTTGTGATTCTTCACAAAATACATTTACAATTACTAATTTATAAATACTCTAAAAAACTATATCTTTCTTTTTACCCTGTTCTATTACTACTGAATACAGTAACTACTGAATACAGTATTATGCTTTGCATATATGACAAATGCAGTGAAGTATACTGTAAAGGGCATGGACAGGAAATATGTAGTGTTATGGATGGTCAAGGCATTTGGTGTCTGGGCAATTAAGTGAGCAGAGCAGCTCATATGAGCAACCTTGTATGTCAGCTAGCAGATGTCCTAGGGTCTAGTTTTAATTAGTCTTACATGGTTTTCCTCTTCTCTATGTTTGTTCTTTAGGGAATGAAAGTAATCACAAGTGACAAGGGAAAACATTTTGTCATCAATGCCATTATTACTTATAATTTTATATTGCTTTACAAGAAGTTATTTTTAGACAAGACTAGGTGCTAGAAAGTAATCAATCCACAATTTCACAGCAAACTGTAATTCAATACTTAGGCTCCTTTCACTCTGCCAGATTTATTTCTTCTTCCTGATTCCAAACACTCCATGTGTACCACTCATTATCACCAGAATGTGGATTGTGTTTCTACTTTTTAAGCTTTGTGATACACAGTACTGTGCCATACATCTCTGAGTGGGAAATCCACCTGGTTATCCACTGGCCAAGGGGACCTATGCCACATACTTATTATGACATTAAAGAAAAATGAGAGTGTGAGTCAACTTGTGCTGCCATTGTGATTATTAACTGTTGATTCTAAACTCCCCTTTCTCTGTAGGGGAACAGTACTTGGATATGTACTTGAACATGTATTAAATGTAATTGAACATTTATTGAGTGCATCATTAGCTTTGACTGATAGTTTTATTTGTGTAAATTGATATTAGTTTCAACTAAACCTGGCAAATATGAGAATTACTGAGAAATGCATTTTATATTATTTTTCTATTTGTTATTTTAACTCATTTTATTTGTTATACAGACTAATGGTTTTCATTTTGGCATATGGATACGTGCACCTAACATACTCTGATATTTTCACAACTCTCATCACCTCTCACGCCGCCCCCCGCACTTTGACATTTTTGAGGGGAAGTTTAATTTTACTTTTTTGCATTTATGTGAATCCTATGACCAGAGTTATTTGTCAGACAGAAAGAGAGAGAAAGAGAGGGAGAGAGACCATGAAAATGAATGTCTCTGAAGGATGAAGTCTGATGTGAATGAGAATCTGCAGAGTCACAAATGAAAGTATCCCAGGCAGAGGAGCGAGGATACCTTTGCCTTTTCTGTTGTGCATGATTGATGCTTTCCCTTTATCATCATAGCTCATGCATCCTCGTATTTTTTTCTCATGCTGCCACAATAATAACTAATGAATAAGGTACAATAAGTAGCATAAGACCTGGCTATTAATTTCAGGAAGTAAATTGAGGTACAGAACATTTGACCTCACAGACACTCAGGAGGAGATGGTAGAGTTTCCTTCATTGTATATAGTTGAATACTTTACCTTTCTCCATCCCAACTGCAGTTTGACAATTGCCTACACCATAACAAGTCAGTCTACTCTCTTTCTTGATCACTGATTTTTTATAGTACGTTTCACAAGCAGCAAAGAAAAAGATAAATTAAGTTATAATCATGTATAGTCTTATAAATTCTAAATCAACATTTTAAAATGTAAACATGTACTAATAAAAATAAAAAAGTTTAAAAAGTGCAATACGTATTACTTCTAATGATTTAGGCATGACTGATTTATGTAAACAAAAGTCTGAAATCTTGTACCTGACTTTGGCCCCTTTTTCTTTATATATGATCAAGTAAAACTGTAGATTTTAATCTCTGGCTGGCTTGGCCTTTTCTTTCTGTAAATACCTCTCCCTGATGTTCAGATGCTTACAGAATTTAAATAGTATTTTCATATTAATTTTAAAATAATACAGCTGGGAAGAAAATCAGCATCTCAAATGGTCACATAATAGGAATTAATGACAATAAAAATTATTCAGGTTAATTTTCTCTTTTGAGTTGTCTACAATGCTACTGTTAACCATGAACACAGGAATTTTAGACATGTACTAAAAGTCTTCCTAATTAAATGGTCAAAAGTTTAAAGAAGTCAAAAAATAAACACAGTTCACACATTAATTAAAAACAGGTTGCCAATAATTTTCATCATGTTGACAGCCACTTTCCTGATTTTAGCTAAATAAGCAACTTAACATGACACTATTTTCTTTTCTTTAACTCAACTACCATAAAAAGAATGAACATCTCAGTTATTTTTAAGATTCAAAGTAGGATTTCCCTCTTCAGAATGGGAAATTAATAAACATTTATTTCTTTCTCTTTATACTAAATCCTAACCTTATGAAATGTCTTAAGAAGAACAAAAGGAGTAAAAATAATCTGTAACATTACTAGAAAACAGACAAGAGTGACATCAATAAAGCAGACTATTTTAGTGATTTGTTTTTTACAAAAAGAAAGAAACAGTTGGAGTTTACCTAAGGAGTTGAGAAGGGCTTCTGTCATGTCCAGTATAAGCCAAGTAGGGGCACCCTGCGTGTCCAGGAGCCAAGTCTCTAGAAGCTGAGGAGATCTCATACTCGGAAAGCTATAGCATTATTTAACCCACATGGAAGAGTGGGAGGGTCAAAGGGAATCATATAATAGGGCTTGCAAAGTTGGCCAGAATTCTGCAGACAGAGACCAGAAAAAATACTTGCTCTGGTGCTTCCTCCAGTTACTGTCAAAAACATTCTAAATCCAGCTGGAATTCTTCCTACCCATTTTTCTCTTCCTCTTTGGAACAAATTTATGTTCATCCCCTGGAGTGTACATGCACTGGAAAAGGAATCAGCTTTTCTGCTCCTTTGTGGCCTGAACTCTACAGTTATATAAAAAATGGTCCACGTATAAAGGGCTCATACCACCCACCAAGTGGGAAATTTAAGACTGCACATATAAATATGAATAGATAAAGCATTCTTACCTGGCACTTGGAGAGTAAATGGAAAGCTGGAAATCAGAGAAAATTTTCCCAGTGATATTTCAGGTAACTAGATGATACTTATTTAAAATTCTAATTTGCATCATTATTGGTATTTGGGAAGGTTTGTGTTCTATTTTGTGTTTTCCCCTGCTCTGTAGAAGAGCATACTGCTATGTAGTTTCCCAGTTACTCTTAATTGTCAATTTGAGTGGATTAAGAATCCCCTGGAGAGGTGATTAGATCATGGCATGCCATGTGAATCAGTAGATTAATCCAGTAACATTCCTAGACGAATGTGCTGTTAGGGGGTGGATCCCTCTTGAAGGAGATGGGGATTGCCTTGATGTCTGTCATTGTCCCCATTTCCTCGTACTCTGCTTCCTTGATGCTATGAACTGAATAGCTTCAGTTTGCTGTTTCCTTCCATGAAGTTTCTGCTTTGGAGTCATCTGACTATGAAATAAACTTTTGAAACAATAAGCCAAATTAAGCCTCTCATTTTTTAAGTGATAGATGTCAAGTCTTTTATCCTAGAAATGGGAAATTTGGCCAAGACAAGGAGCAAAAGTGTAACATTGCTGAAAGTTTGTGATGTAACACATATTGTTTTCTGATCCTTCAGTACATTAACTCATTCAATCCTTACAAAAACCCTATGAAGTTTGTTATTATCTCTGTGTGGCAAGAAAATTGAAGCACAGTTAATGTACCTGGCCCAAGTTTAAACAACTACCATAGTAAGTTGCTAAATTAAGATGCCAGAAAATCTTAAGTGCAGATCCCATGGCTTTAAATATTAAGTAATATACTGAGTACTAAGGACTATGGATTTCTAAACTTCAATAATAAAAGGAAAACCATATACATTTCCTAATAAGATGCAAAAATGTTTACAAAAGCAAGATTCAAGTTGGTATTGAACTTCTAATCTCAAAATAATCCAGTCAATTTTCAGGAAAATGCTCAAAATAAGCAGAGAAATGCTTATTCACATGTTTGTTGTTGTTTACTTTGAAACGATGGATATAATAAAGTCCACATGTAGTCTGCACCTGTCTTAATGACCCTATAGAATATCCTTTGAAGATATAGCTGTGAAACCATGTGATGGATCTGAAAGATGGACTCTAGGTTCTTGTGTATGGCAAGCAAAGAATTGCAATTCTACCTCCAATGGTAAAAGAAAATGCAGCTACATGTATTAACAATAAACTTTCTAAGTTATCCAGGCTGACTCCATTTCTATGCCAACAGAAACAAAAAGGTGGCATGAATGGAAAAAGGAAAAGGGGTGTCGGGGTGACAGGGAAATAAAAAGCACACAGATAAACCAGACTTTTGAATTTTAAAGAAAATGTATTCACCTCAGGTGCTTATCACTGGGTCTCTGGATAAGATTGACAGAAATAATTGACAGAGTGCTGAGTCATCTTACGGGAATGGGAAAGCACAAGTCTGTCCCAGAATTCACTCTAATTTAATCACATACATGAGGTGCAGTCCTTATGCATGAACCTTTAAAAAGGTTCAAGTAGGGAAAATGTTACTGAAGGTCAGGCTATGATGAGATCTAACATGGTTGTGCTCCGGCCTGGAGTTTTAGAGGTTTCCTGAGTCTTTTATTTTTTTTTCTTGCTTCTCTTAGGAGTGAGGAAAAGACTTTTGTCCTTGGGATATTGCCCAAATTCAGGTGGATTGAAGGGGAGTGAACTCCTAGCCTTCCATGGAACTACTTGTACTAGCTGAATTTGGTATATCTAATTGTAGAAGTATAATTATTGAGAAATTGGAAACTTACTATACAATCCCTTGCCCCCAGTACTGGGGAGCCAACCCAGAGGCACTGTACCACTGAGCAATATCTCTAGCCTTTTTTTTTTTAAAACTTTTGAGAGTTTTGCTAAATTTCCCAGGCTAACCCTGAACTTGTAATCTTTCTGCCTCAGCCTGCTGAGTAGCTGGTAATGGAAACAGTCTTTGTAAATAGGGAGGGGTGGAGGGGGCGAAAGGAGCACAGGGAATGGGGAAAAAATAAGAATGAAGATACATCATGTACAGGTACAAGCATCCAATGATAAATGTAAACATATTGTATACCTAAAATATACCAATAAAAGAATTTAAGCAAAAAATAAATAAATAAAAGTGAAGAAGCAAGAGCAAAATGGAGAAAAATGTCCAAATGGAGAAAAAAATGTTGAATGATAGCTTGGAAGATATGTTTGGTCAGACAACACATGAAGAACACGAATCTTGTTTGGCAGAGAGTTTCCCCCAGGTGGTAAATGAATTGGAGGAATTATCTGCTGCCATAAGGAAACCAAGCACACATAATGATACACAAGGTAAAGTTAAGTAGAAAACATTTGTGGAGCCATATCTTAAAGATGATGAGATAGAGACTGGCTTACAAAATTTTCCTCATATTGAGATGATTCAGAAAAAAAGAAGAAAATTGCTTGGGCACACATTACACAGCGAATCCAGCAGAAGTCAGAGAAAAGAAGTTGGCTTCCTGCTCAAGGAACCACTGTTTTGCTAGATTCCATCTAATGCACTAGGGAACTTCTGGGAAATTGGTTTCCCTTCCTCTCAGACTTGTATGGAATGAGGTTACAATAAGCTCTTGATCTTCGCCCTCATCCAAAAGATGGAAACCTTACAACACAGTGTATTCTTCAAGAGGCAAGGAGCAGAAGATTTCAGAGGCTGAAGCAAAAACAGAAGGACAGAGGGCAGTTTTTCCTTTTTTAGTTATTTAAAGTTGGTATTAAATGATTTTTTAATCTTCTGTAAAAAATAAAATATTCTTTCAGCCAGAAAAAAAAAGAAACATGTCACAAGTTACCCATGTTAACATCATTTTCTACCAATAAAGAGATTACTAATAAAACAAGTGTCCCATCGTTTTTTTAAATCTAAAATTACAAGAGACATTTCAATATCCAGGAAAACCTGATTTATTAAGATGTTGCCTTATGTTATTTATGATCATTATTTTTATAATGCTGTAATATAAATTGTTTCTTCGGGGTTTTTGTTGGAAATAACATAGAACCACTTGCAATTTAGCAACATTTATTGAATTTTTTATTGTTTTTCCAATAATTTTTAGCTACATCAACCCCAAAGTCAAGATTATAATCTCATTAATGTATGTAATTTGTCTATATGAATGATTCAGTGAGCAAAAATCTTTAACAAAGCAATACACATGAGGAAATACATAAACAAAGGTGATTATGCAGTCTGATTAAAGTAGTGCTAAGTGATGATAAATTCAGTTTTCAAATATTTTTCATGCTATTTGTTTTCAGCTGTGGACATTTAATGCCTCATTACTCATGGATTAAATCACTAGTTTAGAATCTATCCTCCATTGTATTAAATGGCTATTACATCCAATTAGAAGACATTGTGATATGGAAGGAAGCTTAAATAAGATTAGAATTCAGGTTCTAGTTCTGGCTTTGTAATTAACCACTCATGTTTTCTGGAAAAAAATATACAACTATTCAAAGAAAATAACTATGTTAGATATTATTTTTTTCTTCTGAGCCTGAAATTCTGAGATCCTCAGAATATAGATTGAATGAGGGCTGATCAATATTGAGACTCTTCCCTTAAACTTACACTGTATTCTTAAAAGATTCTTCTAAACTTTCCTGAACCTAAATTGAACATAGTATAACTGAGTTAACACAACCTGTTGTTAAGATGGTTAAGTGTGAGTAAAGTGAGGAATGTCAGAAGTGATGGAGAGCCTTTTGGGCATGTGGAAACAAAAAGCTAATTAATTTAGCCAAATAAATGTATAGTTGGTCCTGGGGATACCACGTCTTTTCTCCATAGTTTTATTCTGAATCTTTTGGTTTTAATAAAAATGTGAGTGATACTGTAGTAAAGGAGTTTGGGGAAACTGATACGTGATCCCAAAAAGTATTGATAACTTCCCAAGTCCTGTCTTATGTAATCTCAACATTTTCCCCGCTTTTCATTACTTCAAATAAGAAAGTGAATTTCTTGTTAAATTCAAATTAATCAAAAATGAGGATGGCTTAAGGCTGCTGTTGTGTGTTTATAAAACCTTGAATCCCACAAGGATGGAACATTTCATATTCATCACTATATCCTCATCATACATAGTCTGTAACAGATGCTCATTAATGTTTTGATGAAAAAGTGAATGACAAAGATGAAGGCTAGAATGAAAGATATAACAGAGATAGTGTCTTTGCAGCAAGCAAGCTAGCCAGGAATACAGTTGCAGTCTCTTTCAGCTCTTCCTCTATGCTGTCTATTATCAGCTAAGCTGACCACAGGACACTTCTACTAAGGCCAAGGCTGTTCATTTTTGTGTTCTAAATCCCATAAATTTGAACCTTGGGGGCTTCTGTTACAGTGTGAATTGTAACATTAGAATCCTTTTAAGAATAATAACTAGCATTTATTGATATTTATTTATAGTAAGTGTTTAGCACTTACAGGGTTATATATATATTTGCTTAGATTATCTTAAGCTCACAGGAACCCTGGGAGGGATGTGCACTGTTATTACCCCCATTTTACAGATGGAAGCTGAGGTACAGAAAGGCTGAAAGCTACAAAACAGTAGCTTGGAAATTCAAGCAGTCTGATGTCAAAGTTCTATGTTCTCAATTTTTCTGTTTATCAGCAGAATATGTGCAAACTATAAAGCATAACCTTGTTGTCCTCTGGTGGAATCAATGATGAAGTGCATTTTCATCACAGTTATTACACCTAGTTAGAGTTTAAGAAGAAAAGTAAGAAAGGGAATGGAATATTACTTCAAAAATTGATCATTTTCATCCTTCTAAAAATGCTTTGATTCCACAATAAGTAAACTTTCTTGCATAATGAATCTTAAGATAAGTCATTTAATGCACTCTAATACAAATATTAGTAAGATGATTTCAATAAATTGTTTTCAGCAATTGTACAAAATAAATGTGGGTCAAATGGATTTTGCGATCTTGTTATTGCATTATATGTTTAATAATAATAATGTGATTCATGTTTTTACAATGTTTCTTATGGGGTTAGTTTCCAGAGGAATTACAGTTAAATTAATGTTTCTCTAGTAAGTACTTAAGAACAGTGTAATTGCAATTTGGAACTTAACTTATACTGATAATTGCTTCTTATAAACAGACATCTCTAATTGCAATCAAAGACTATCTTCTTTCTCATGTGCAAATAGCATCTCTCAAGAAATCCATGACCTGTTTAAAAACAAAAAACAACACAAATAAAAGCATTGTTAACTGAAATTTCTAACAAAAAGTCTTATTAGCCATGAAGTTATGCACTCAAGCAATCAAGTAATGTTTCAAAATGCTTCATTTAGAGAAACTTTTTATGTTTTACAGATTGTAAAACTACAAATTAGACTGCCATTTTTTTTAATTGGATGTGTGTTGAAAAAAATAAGAGAGTAAATGCTATGTTGTGTGAGTGTTCATTAATTATAAACAGAATATTAGAGTCATTCCTCCAGGCAAATATCTCTTCATGTGGCATCCATAGCTTGTAATTCCAGTCCCTTTGAACCTGATGGGCACACTCTGTAACAGGCAGAATTCAGAAGATGTTCCCTTAAGATTCTCATTCCTGTTGACAAGCAAACACTACTCTACTTCTTTGAAGGAATTTTACATGTGTAATTATTGTTATTAATCTGTTGACCTTTAAAATAAAGAAATTAGTCTGCATTATTCAGGTGGGATCAATTTAATAGCCTGAGATTGTAAGAGCAGGATTTGAAAGCAGACATATCAGTCAGAATGGAGCATAGAACAGACGGAACAGAGGGAAGGTGAGAGAGATTCAAAATGTGAAAAGAATTCAACTCATTGTTGTTACCTTTGATGATGGAAGTATGGGCCCTGAGTAAAGGAATGTAGGTGGCCTGTGGGTATTAAGAGTAATCGCCCTCTGAAAGCCACAAGAAAGATGCATCTCTGTCCAACAAATGCATGGAATTGAATGCAACCAACAAACTGATGAGTGTGGAAGTGGATTTCCCCCCAAGCCTGCAAAAAAGAGTCCAGGATGCCCAACATCATACATTGACCTTTTAAGTCTAAAGCCAAAGAATCAAGACTTCTGACCTTTATTGGTTTAGGGTTTTAAATTTGTTATAGCAGCAACTATAACTATATAAATCCCAAAAATGGTGGACATTATACTCTCAGGAATTTATTCTTGGTAATTCTCAGGAACCACTGCAATAAAACTTTAAAGAATAGGTAGGGCTGGGGATTTAGCTCAGTGGCACTGAGGACTGCCTTGCAAGTGCAAGGTCCTGAGTTCGATCCCTGGTACTAAAAAAAAAAAAGAAATGCTTAGGTAAAAGGAAATCTATACTGTATAGTCAAGTGTTTCTGTCTTAATTTCTCAGTTTTTAATATTGCACCAATCTTTTGTGAATTTTTAAGAAATCCCAGAATTTACTTTATTTTCCATGCCATTTATTTCTTCTTTCCTTCTACTCTCCAACTTAGTCTTTTTAATACATTTATGAAACTTGGGGTTCTATTCCTCTAAGGAATTGAGGAATAATAAACTCCTTTTAATTAACTGTGTACTGACAATAATTTAAAGATTATGCCTGTCTTTACCTCTTCAATGCTTTTATCAAGATTGTGGTGGGTTCACTCTCAAGCACTGTGGAAGGATGTGCCTGTCTATACAACACCCAACTCAGTGATGTCTTCCTCAATTTAAAACAGCTCCAAGAAGACAAGTCCTGTGTTTAAAGATAGCAGTTGAATGAAGGAATGGAAATTTTAGATTGGTTTTGCTTTGCTTTTGTAGTTTAGTTTTAATTTCTTTTAACATGATGTGATATCACAAATCATCTACAGTAATATTTTATATGACATTTTAGCTATAGAAAAAGGGTTTGAGAATAATGTTAAAAACACTGATCACCACGCGCTGTAAGAAAGAAAAGATTTTAAAAATAACTAAGTTTGTATGTGTTACCCTGGCTCTCAGGTTATTTGACAATATCCTTTCAGATAATTGAATTGCATTGCACGTTTAGAATATCAGAACATATATATGCAGAATATATTTAAGATATAAAATGTTCTACCATAAAATAGCAAACAAATAGCTCATTTAGATAATTCTGTAAACCAGTTTTCATGTAAGCAATGTGTTTTTAATGTAGTCAAAATATCTGAGAACCTTGCACACAGAGTTATATGGGAATTTGATTAAATTATACATATATATTTAATTTTAGTTTAAAAATTACCAGGATCATATCTTAATCTGTCTGTTTTACATGATTTGTCTAAATGTAATGAAAAATTATTTTGTAATCCTATATAATTATGTTATAATCTGTGTAATCATTATATGGGAAACAGTGTAATATACTGAAGCCAATAAAAACATGGATATTATCTTTGCTCTGGGAAAATTACATAATTTATCTGAGGCTTATCTGTGTAAGAGAAATTATAATACCTGTTTTACAGAGTTTTTGTGTGAATTAATTGAGATATTATATATTCACTATTTCAGATCTACTCTATAATTGAGATTTTCTTCATTTCTTAGAATATATCCTCAGTGAATATATATATATATGTATACACAAATATACACATATACACACAAATATTAAAAGAGGGTTGAAAAAAGCCTTATGAAAACATCTTCATGACTATGTCTTCTAAAATGATTTTCAATTTTTAAAATGGTAGAAAATCCCTCATACTAAGGAAATATAATCGGTAATCCTATTTTTTACAGGTATGTTTTCTTTTTATATTTTCTGCTATATTACTATATACAGAATCTGTCAAAATGTGTACACACTTCAGGAAAAGAAAAACTTGTATAAATATTTTAATACTAAATTTATTGAGACATCATGAGGTTAATACAAGTTACATTTGGCCTCTAAAATTACAAGAGTTGCTCAACATGGTGGGGATTAGCTTTCAGACATTTATTAGTTTGGCAAACTGCTGCTTGGGTAACTGGTCACTGAGATTGCTGCATGTTCATTTTGAATTTCTTCTCTAAGGGACATAAGTGTAGTGGGTTTTCTGTAAGGTCCTCCAAATACCATCTGTTGAAAAAACATCATACTGTTTTTCTTTTCCTGAAGTGTATAAATTTTTTTTGGCAGACTCTGTATAATTCATATTTCCATTATCAGTTCTTTTTTTTTTTGGGCTGTGCCATGGAAATCTTCCTGGGTATAGCAGATGGGCTGAATTTTATTTATTTATTTATTTAGCTACTGGGGATTGAACTTGGGACCTTGCGCTTGCGAAGCAGGTGCCGGAACCACTGAACTAAATCCTTGGTCCCATTATCAGTTCTTTATTTCTTATCACATAGTGAAAATACTATTTAGTACTGAGAAATTAGTAAATGGAGTTAGAAATAAACATTTTCTACATAACTTTGTTAGAATAAGCCTTCAAAACAATCTGTAAACTTGGTTTAAAGTATGAATGAATGATTTATGATCCTTTTATGAATCTGATTTCATAGTGAAAGCAATAAAATATTATTAATTGAAGAATATATCTAAATTATCTTTTGTGATGCCTTGATGGGATACTCTTGGGAGAGCATAAAAGTATAGGTTTCAACTCTAGCAGTTTATAATTTTTTTGGAGATTTGACATATCTTTAAAAACATAAGCAACCAGAGCAAAGTTAACTGAATATAACTCTCCAAACTGTTACAGGAAGAAATGCAATCAATAGAATATTTAGGTTGGACAGGAACAAGATGGAATTACAGGTTGTTTTCTCTACATTTAAATGGTCTCTTTTTATGAAAGAAGTAATCAGAATGAGCCCTCAAAGTGAGACAGCACAGAATTATTAAAGAGAAACAAATGATTTTTTTTTTTTTGCTTGGATTGCCAGGTTAGTAGAAAATGTTATAGAGCCAGGGTATCTTGATTTTCATGAGATTTTTAAGAGTGCAATAACAAACTTACACTCTGTGGACTGTATACAAGGAAATATTTAGCCTTGTTAATAAATGGATAAATTATCATTAGTCAAGGCATTGTGATTATACTTTATCACAAAATGAAAGAGGTATGGGCAGGGCAATATTCTTAGCCCTGTTCTCATCAACATTACTTTGCAAATTCCTGACAGAGACACTTTAGATCAGTGGCACCCAGTCTTTTGCCACCAGGTAACATTTGCATGGAAGACAATTTTTACATGGGCTGGGGAAGGTAGAGTGGTGGTTTGGGGATGATTCAAGAGCATTACATTTATTATGCATTTTAATTCTGAATTATTACTTTTTCTCGTTGCTGAGACAAAATACCCAACACCCCAAATTAAAGGAGAAAAAGTTTATTTAGGCTCACAGTTTGTAGAGGTTTCAATCAATAATCAACTGGCTCCAAGGCAGGGTGGCATAGCACAGGGCAATTATAGAGGAGAAACAGTTCATGGCAGGCAGAAAGTAGCAAAAGCAAGCAAGCAACAAATGACAAGCCTCTTTCTGTTCCTTATATTTTATCCCAGCTACCTGTCCATACAGTAAATAGTACTCCCATCCTAAATCTTAACACCCTTATTCCTAGCATTGCAGTATAAATCAATCCCAGTGTCACATACTCTATATCCAGTCACCTCCGAAAAGCCCCATCTGTGATTGCATGAGGCTTTAGGGGGACATCTAGATACAAGCCATAACAATTATCATTACATTATAATATATGAAGTAATAGTACAACTCACCATAATACAGAATTATTGACAGCCCCAAGCCTATTTTCCTGTAATTAGACAGTCTCATCTGGTATTGATGCGAGAGACTGAAACCCAAAGTGTGCTGTTAAGTCCAGTCTACTCCATAATACCATTTTGGTTGTTGTCACTGCAGAAAACTTTGCTTCACAAAATTCCATTTCCAACATGGAAATGGAAACGGTAGCAGGATTTTCGTTGCTTTTGTTGACAATTTCAGTATATCTTGCTTTGACTTTAACCTAGAAGATATAGAGATTTGAAGTGAAGTTGTCTCAAACATACTTTTAAGGCCAAGGTCATTTGTGATCTCAAATGCTTTGTACTCTGCTACCAGGAGAATGTTGATTCACCTGGTTTATTTACAAATGAGTCACAGATCCATTCTTTCCAAGTTCAGATGCCTTTTGTAGTTGGGAAGTAATCTTCAAATTCTTTTGAAAGTGAGTCAGGTGATCATGCAACAGCTGAAAGAAAGAATACCCTGAGTCTTTTTTCAAATCACTATCAGTGTTTGAAACATCAAAAATCTCAGTGTTCACTCATCACCTCTATCATTCCAGTTTAGCTTTGAATGTGGTTGCTTTATCTATTGAATTGAACACAGTTGTTATTCTCCCCTGAAGGGACAGATTGAATTCACTGAGTAGGTTGAATATGTCACATGAACAAGCAAGTTTTGTGACCCAGTTTGAGTGGTGGCTATTTATCTAAAAGAAATCTCTTAAGTGGCTCTCATGACTCAAAAAAATATGGCCAGTGACCTATCTTTATAAAGCCATCCCACTTCTGTGTATTAAGAGAGGATATATATGATCCATGTCCATGTCCTCACAGAGCTGGACAAACAGATGTGAGTTAAGGGCATGTAAGTTAGTGTAGCTGATATTTTTAATCACATCCTGTAAAATGTTGCTAAGTTCAGGTGACAGTTTTTGGCTAACTAGTAGTTCTTCATGGGTGAAACAGTGCCTAGATTTACATTCAGAGGCAACATTTTTGACCTGAGTAGTGAAACTAGAAAGTTGTACAGTCATGGCAGCTGCTCTGTCCATGCATATACAACACAAAATGACTAATTCAGTTTAACTTATATGTCATAATTCAGAGACTTGAATAGTTCTGCAGTTGTGGTGTTGGTTGGCAACAAAACTTGCACATGACATGTCCTCATACACATCTTCCCAAAAAACAAAGGCCACAAAACCAAACATTGTTGCTTTGTTGTCAACATTAGAATTGTCAACCTGTAGCATAACCATGCTGGCTCATTAATCTTCTCTAATAAGGATGCTTCAATATATTCTACTTTAGCATCAGTTTGTTTAGTTGTGGTGCTAAACAAGTGAGGAACATTTGGACTGCAGCCTCTCCTAGAATTTCATGAAAAATGTCCTTAGCAGAAGAAGGATCAAATCTACACTAGTACTAAATGGCCTCATAGCTTTAGCAATGTTCCTTTTTAGCAACTAAAAAAAATCATTTTTAGTTGATGCTCTCCATGCAGCAACATTTGATGAAATGATGTCCTTCAATAATTGCTTCTGTTCTTCATGTTCAGTTTTTGTTTGCTTGTTTATTTGTTTTGAAAATTTTCAAAGGCATGTTTTTTAATGAATGATGCTTGGTCTTCATGTGTTGAAGTAGTTTTGAAGGTTTCATGGCTTTTTTATATAACTGGTTGCTGCATATTATACAAAAGGGATTGGGAGGATGTGAAGCACCTGTTTCAATGAACCCATAGTTTAAGTAGGACTCTAGGTATTTTCTTTTAAATACATCTTTCTTTATGTTAGCAGTTTTAGAGTCTTCTGTTGTCTCAGCATTTGGTCTTTCTCCTGTAAAGAAGTGCTCTAGTGATCTTTGTTTTTTATTAATTTTGGCTATGTTTAGCTTTGGGAATTACTGAAACTGTGACTGACACAACTGTATAGTATGAGAAAAAGACAACTAAAAAGTGGCAACTAAAGTATGGCCAGACCATGTATGGACTAATACAAATACCAGATTCTGACTTAGACCCCCTGCAAGATGGAGCTGTACAAATCACTTGCCTCTATAAAGCCTGCCACCAGATGCAGCTTAATTGATTGATTAATTAATTGCACTCACTGAGGATTTTTATGAGTTTGCAATCAATTGATTTTTTTTATGATCTCTGTGCAACTGAATTTCTTTGATAATGTTAACTTAAATTTGCAGCCTCTCCCCAGTGTTAGCATCACTGTGTCAGCTCCACTTCAGATCATCAGGCTTTAAATTCTCATAAGAAGCACAAAACCTAGATCTTTTGCACACATGGTTCTCAGTAGGGTTCTTATTGCTATGAGAATCTATTGCTACTGGTGATCTGTCAGCAGGCAGAGCTCAGGCAGCAATTCTAGTGATGAAGATTAGCTGTAAATACAGATGAAGTTTTGCTCAATTGCCTGCCATTCACCTCCTGTTGTGTGGCTCATTTCCTAGCAAGTCCATGGCATGGGGATTGCAGGACCACTGATCTATATAATAAGAGATAGCATTTGCACATAGAACTTCAAAATATAATGACCAGGCAGGAATAGACAGAAGTTAACAAGGACAATTTTATCAGGAATAAACTCAAGCATGTCCTAAAAAAAAATTCCTGCCACTCTCTAAAAGCCAAAACCAACCAACCAGAAATATAAGAAACCACAAGGTATTGGAGATACTTTTCAGCAAGCAGTACAAATGAAATAGCCTTAAGAATTTTGTTTAACTACATCCTCAATGCGAATTAATAATGTAATGCTATTGACAAAACTAGCTAGTGTGGTAATATATTCTTAGGTTATGTTAATGATTCTCAGCCTTCTCATTATTGCCTCTTTTAAGGAGTCTTTTAAAAATTTTCCCTTAGTCACTGGTTCAATGAAATTTTAATGACACAGATATTTGTTAAGTATACCACATATCTTTTAATATATTTTATGTATTTTATGTGTATCTGTGCTCTAGACATAAAAAAAGTAAAATTTTTCCCCAAGAACCAACTTTCACCCTCTTGAGGGTGATCTCACATTTACTAAAAATGCATGCGATTTATTAATGGAGAATGTTCTAGAATGAGCAAAGAAAATTGCTACTTTTTGGCATTGCTTAAAATAATGTGTTCAGTTGTAAATACCACAGAAGACATATTTCAAAACTGAATGGTATTCAAAGGAGTCTAATTATAATAGCACTATATGAAGAATTTGTAATTGCGGTGAATGGTAATCACAGGGAAAATGAAACCAAGCATCCTTATACCTACTGTATTGGTTAGAATTTCCTAGGAACAGAGAAATATATATATAATATGTTTCAGAAGGTGATCTATTAGATTGAGTTACAATATCAGAGGCTGATAGATTGAGTTTCAGTTTCAGAATGGTTGTCTGCATGTTTGAGAGCCAAAGGATCTAGTTAGGTGCTCAGTCCAAGAAGCTGGTAACCCCAGAATAGGAAAAACCAGGGATGCAGCCACAGTCTGAGGCTGAAGAGCCATATACTTTTTAGAGAGTCACTAGCATGAGTCCACTTGCAAAGACTGAAGAAGTTGAAGTCTGATGTGCATGTGTATAGGGATGGCAGTAAAAGATGCACTTGCTCAAGCAGAATCCAGCTTCTAAGCACTGACTGGTTTCATCATCCTCTTCTTCCTTTTGTTCCATCCAGGCTGTAATCCTTTGCACAGTGCCACCCACATTCAGGAAGAGTCTTCCTCCCTCAGTAACTGGCCAAGATGCCAGTCATCTCTGGAAGCACTGTTATAGACACAGCCAGATGCACCCAAATGTGTGCTTTATTAATCACCTAGGCATATCTCAGTAAAATCAAGTTAACAATCAAGATTAACTACCACACGTGTCATCAAATATAGGAGAGGTTGTTATATCACAAAAGGGATCTAATTATTGGGCAGCTGCTTTAAGAAAACATGTTTTATTTAAATATTGTAAAATATGCAATACCAAGTATCAAAAGATGAAAAAAGTTGTTTCTTATGAATAATTTTCTTTGTTTCTAGATATATTGTGTGTACTTGAACCTGTGGTGAGAACATAATAGTGTCACAGGAAATATGAAATATGAAATATTATATCTCCCAACCTATTGACTGTATGATACCCCGAGTTCTTGTTCTCTATAAATCGAAGAATGAGTCGTAGGAACGATATTTATTGATAAGAAAGCTCCTGAGGGGCAAGAGGGGTCCCAAGTGGGTCGTCAAAGACCCCACTTTACAGAGAAGTTATACAGGATGAAACCCATGTGGGTACAACATGGGGTAGCCATGGACATCCAATAAGGTTACAAGTATAGTCACTTAGGTAATGGTGGTCCAATTGGGAAGCGAGTCACTTACCAAGCGTGGATGGAAAGACAAGGGTTCTCCTAGGAGGCAGTGGGTCCAGAGGTCTCTGGTCACCCCCAGGCTGCCTATATACACTTCACTATGCCCATTTCTTTGAAGAAGTATGTGGGTCTGGTCATCTTGTCTCTATCTTGAGGTCTGGTTTTCAGCTGATGTGCAGCTGTGGTGTGTTTCACCTTTGTCCTGGCCCTCTGGAGGACTTAGCCCTATTTGACTGCCTATAATACTTCTACCTAGCTCATCTACTTTAGTAGGGAAGATTCAAACCTGAATGAACAGTGTGACTGTCTTAGTTACTTTTGTCTCCTTACTGAGACAAAATACCCAATACCCAAAGTTAAAGGGGGAAAGGTTTATTTAGCTCACAATTTGTAGATGTTTCAGTCCATAGTTGGCTGGCTCCAAAGCAGAGTGGCACATGGCAGAGGGTTGTTGCAGATGAGGAGGAACCATTTATGCACAAAGACAGCAAAAGCAGCAAGGGACCTTATCTTTCTTTCCCTTTTATCTTAACCAGACTATTTAGGGCAGGTAGCACTCACACCTTTAGTGCCCCCATGCCTAGCATTGCACCACGAATCATTTCCAGCATCACACAATCTAGAACCAGCCACCTCTGAAAAAATCCCAACTAAAATTTCATAAGGCTTTGGGGGCCATCTAAACACAAGCCATATTGGTGACCTTAACAGTCCTTTCATCCAGGAATTGTGAGATATTGGGCAGTAGAAAATGAACTGAATCTTAAAGGAGAAGAACAGTTTAGATAATCTTGGAGGCTATAATCACTAAAGTTTACAGTTTGGTTTAAGAAAAGACGTGGAAATTAGTGAATGCATATTTGGCTTCTACTATCAGCTGCGTCCAAAATTCTGTCTGGGCCCAGTTAGTCACCAGTCTCTAGAAGCCTGTTTCCTTACTTGCTATGTGTTGGAGTTAGATTACAATCTTTATTTTTTCTAGCTCAAAAACTCTCAGTTCTGTAATAGAGCAATTTATAGTAAGAACATGCTTCTACTTTTGTTCTAGCTTCCCTATTATCTCAATCAATTGACAGATAGTATAAGTCATGTATTACCTGACCTGTCTCTCTAGTTAGCATATGTTACAAATATTATCTTTTAGAAAATATAATCTCTGAAATAATTTGGAGAGTAGTTATCATATGTTAAAAATATTATCTTTCAGAAAATATAATCTTTGAAATAATTTGGAGAGTAGAAGGGAGATAAACTTCATGAAACAAAAGAAGTGCTTTATGATAAAAATAGAAGGCACTGTCTTATAAAAATATTGCTGAATAGGAGTCTCTGCCAATGACATTTTTCCATAGTAGGGGCAGTATGGAGTCTTTCATTATTCGAGAGCCTCAGGCTTTTACATCCTTTTTGAATATTAGAGACCTATGCTAGTATTAAAATAGATGTGTTGGGGAGGCTCAGCAATGTTTTTATGAATCTGTCAGTTGATTTTTTCAAACACAATTGGATAAAAATTCTTGGATGTTTACTGGATTGAAATCTAAGCCTATGAACAAAGTATCTGAAAATTTTAAAACTATATAAAATAATGTCTAAGATAAAGATGTGTAGCTTTTGTATTTGTGGGAATCACCACAGAAATTACAGCATATATTAAGTTTATCTGTGTAAAGTTATGAAAGAGTCATTTGATTTGTTGTTATTACTGTTGTTATCACTGTACACATGATTTCATTGCCTCATTTTGCCTTGAAGTGTCTGACATCAATCTAATGCTCACATAGGCTGGAAGGGTTCTCCATGAAGCATTCCTATGCCCAATTTAATCCAGTTTTTCTCATGTTGTCTTCTGTGAATGCCAATCTGCTTCTTTAGCTAAAAATAGGAGATGGGGTAGTTGGCAGGAGGCACCCCAATATAATGGAAAGAGAAAAACCTTATATTGGCAGTGTGACCTTGGACAAGTCAATTAACCTCTCTAACCTCAGTTTCCTTACCTGTAAATCAGAATGACAAGATTAACCTGGCCAATCTTTTTGACATAATTGTTAATCCCAATTAACAATTATTACTACCAGATTCTTTAGAAAATAGAAATACTCAGACCCTAAACAAGTTTATAGGACAGGTTCAATTTCTGTTTCTCTAACTCTCTCTGTTTTGTCTCTCTCTCTCTCTTTCTCTTTTCCCTCTCTTGCTCCCTCCCTCCATCACTCTGTCCCTCTGTCCTTCAATCCCTCCCTCCTTCCCTCCTTTGCTCCACTCCCCAAAAGTGACTCAGAAGTACAGCCATAGCAGAGAAATAAAATTGTGTAATATTGTTGTAAGCACAAAATTGAATAATATTTTCAAGGAAGCTTAAAATTAGCTATTTGAATAAATATCTTCCAAAGGAAAGCATAATAGATATTTTTTCTATGGGAGTTTCCCTTCCTGATGATGGCACCATCTTGGCTGAATGTTCTGGTTTACCTCTACCAGGAGCATCAGGAAAGACAGAACACAAGGAGATGATTCTGCTCACTGAAGAGTTATGTTTCCAGATTTCAGCCCTGTTGTAGTCATGACACCAAAGATGACCAGCTTACATCTCTGGTTTCCCAAAGGGCCCAGCAGAGCTCAAAAGTACAAGCCTAGCTGCATCTCAGCCCACAACTAAATCAGAGGCCAAGCGCTTGTTATCTTTGCACACAAATGAGGACAACATTTATGAAGGGCTCCAACAGTTACTTTCCAAGTTCCAAACATTCGTTAAAATTATTCCTTTTATTTTTGGTAAGTTTAGGGTCTTCAAATTATGTTCAAATTATATGACTTGGATAATGCTAAGAAGTTGATTAATACTTTTTAAAAAACTATTTGAGATGTGACAGGGCAAGAGTATCAGGGAATTTCATTATATTATTCAGTATCAACCCTATAAATATTCATAGAAAAGTGTCTGGGAGAGATTAAACTTCTGATAAGTGTTCAACAGGACAGAGAATAAAGATTAACCTTTTGTATAAAAGATTAACCTTTTATATATGATAAAAAATTAATATAAAGTATAAAATTAGTAGCAAAGACATTTGACAGAAGAAATATAGGTTGAATTTGTATTTTGAAATTACTACATAGTTTCTCCTCATATTAAATGGAGCAAAAAATTAACTAGACACCTTAAGGTGACAGAGGAGAAATGTATAAATGATAGGAGTCTCCATCCAACCAAAAATATTCTTTGGAGTCTAATGTTAATTTTTAAAAGTACACTTAATACATATAACAAAATGACTCTTAATTTTTATGTAAGAATTCATAAATATTTTAGCTTTCTGGATCTTAGAAAAATTTTATTTGTCTTGAACTATTTAAGTACCTACTGCTCACAAATATTGAACTTGGTAAATAGAATTCAACTCTGATCAATTTTTGATCCTTTTCTTTTATAAGCAATTCATTGAATTCTCATTTTTAACACCGACAGTGGAATAAAACAGGTAAAAATCGCCATTGTCTCAGACTTTAGTTTTCAGTACAGAAATAGAGAAAGACAACAAAGCAGAAGAATAGAAAATAACAACTTTTATTTATTTGCACTATATTATAGAATGGTACCTATAAAAAAAAAGTTTTATTGAAGCAGTTCTCACTGCTAAGTGAATATTTTTTCCTTGAACTAGGGAAATGAATGAGAGAGCCATGAAAGTATCTGTGATAATTTTGGAGGAGAATCTTAAACAGTAGGAAGAATAAGTTCTAAGATTTGGAAGAAGATTATAGGAGAGACTGCTTGTGTGGGAGTTGATGGGTATGATAATGATGAGAAGGATTTTAGGTCACTATAAGGACATTACCAATTATTGTGATGTAAAGACAAGTAATTAAAGAATTTTAAGCTGAGAAGTAACATAATATTGCCTTTTAATAGGATCAGCCTAGCTGTTGTGCTAAGAATAGATTATAGTAAAATAATATTGAGTACATGGAGACTTGTCAGAAAGCTGTGCTAATAGAGGAGATGAATGGTGGGCCTAGAATAAAGTGATAGAGAAAATTGTGTGTGGCAGCTTAAGAAGTGATGAGCTGAAATTATTTTCCAGTGGATCTAATATAAAACAAATGGAGAAGAGTGTGAAAAGTGATTTTTAACAGATTTATTTATTATATGAACAATTGGTAGGATGAAGTAGCCATTTCTGAGATATAAAAGGTTTTGGAAGCAGTACATTTGTTGGCTTTATAAGGTGTTTGGATTTGGACGTGGTAAATTTGAGATGACTATTCCACATTAAATAGAGATATTGAAAGAATGTGGACATATGTAGTGTTTAAGAGAAGGGGCTAGAATAGAATAAAAGCCATAAAAATGTGTAAAGTCTTCTAGTGAGTGAGTACAGATAGAGAATAAAAAATGATCTGATGATTAATACTTGGGTTTTTTCCAATTATTTAGAGGTTGGAGAGATTAATTAAACCAGTGAAGGAACTAGAGACTTAGCCAGCAAAGTAGGAGAAGCAAAGAAGAAAATAGGATATCTTGAAGTCGAAAAAGAAATGTGTTTCAAGTAGCAATAAGTGAACAGCTATGTCAAATATTGTTGATAACCAAGTGTTATGGGTAGAATTATGTTGCCTGCCCTCCAAAAAAGTATGTGGACTTCTAACTCCCAGTACTTCAGAATTAATTTATTTAGAAATTAACTCATTGTAGATGCAATTACTTAAAATGAGGTAATACTGAAGGTGGGCCCCTAGTTCATTATCAATGGTGTCCTTACAATACAACAACAACAGAATAAGGACCAAATGCTGTGTGATGAAAAAGCTGCCAATGCACCTGGATTAGGAAGAGGCAGAGGATTCTTTATGGGTTTCAGAGGAGGCCTGCTCCTGCCAACATATTGATTTTGAACTATTGCATCCATAACTGTAGGATAATACTTTTGTGTTGTTTTATGACATTCAGTCTGTGGTCCTCTGTTATAGCAGTCCTAAAAATCTAATATAATATTCTCCCATTATCCATAGGGTATATATTCTAAGATGCCCCCATGGGTGCCCAAAATGACAGTACTGAACCATATATATTACATTTTATGTACTATATCTTCTCTTGTACTTCCATACATATGATAACAAACTATAACTTAAGCACAATTAGAAATTAACATTAATAAATAATCAAACAGAACAATATATTATATCTAAAACTTATGAAGTATTCATTTCTGAAATTTTCCATTTAATATTTTCAGAGCATGGTTGACCACAGGTAACTAAAAAATGGAAAGAAAAACCTTGGATAGGAGGGCACTCATACAGAGAAAGCAAGGTGAGGGATGATAATTACTCACTGGATTCACTCAATGGAAGTTACAGGTGAACTAGATAGGAGGAGTTTCAAGGAGGGAAAGGGGTCAAAGTCCTGACTGGAGTAGGCTCAGTAGAAGAGAAACTATGGCATGAAGTGGAAGTAGCACATATTGGAAAATCTTCTACACAGTACTTACTTAATAAAGAAAGTAAAGAGATGAGACAATGACTGAAGGGAAATAAATGTCAAAGGAGGTGATTTCTTCCTCTCCTTTCCTTTTCTTCTCTCTCTACACCTACACTATTTCCCTTTCTTTCAGATGAAATATTACCACATGATTAAATACTAAAGGAAGTAATCCAGTAAGAAAGATAAAGTTGAGATTTTAAATAAGAGTCATTCAGCAATTGTGAGAGAAATGTTCTTGAGGGGAAAAAAGAGATAGAATCTAGTGCTTAATAGGAAGGGTTGGTTTTAGGTCTGAGGCAGAAAGAAAATAATGTATAAGTTTAGATTTAGGGGTGACTAGATGTTAAGAAAGTATATGGAAGACTGAATGAAAAGAGAGGCAGGTTATATTCAAAGAAATACAGTGGTAAGGTTGTTACATATTGAAGTAGACAACAAAGTTTAGGACATGTTCATCCAGGAGTGTGGAAAAGTTCCTGGGTTATATAATAAAGCTGCAGGCCTTCCCTAGGAACCCTCTTTAAGTTAAGGATTATAAATGCAGAGAGATTAGTTGGAAAATTGTATTTTGTTACTGCAAGAAAGGTATGTTTTAATTAATTGATGAATTAATGTTCTTTTGCCTTTATTGTCTTATGGAAACATGAAAGCAATAGTTTGCCAGTGAAATTTTAGAAGAAAATATTTTCTCCAAGAACTTTGCTTGTCAGACAAAATGTAGGACCTCTTATTACATTTGAATTTTAGATGAACAATGAATGCTTGTTTCTTAAGCAAATGCTCCCTACTTACTAAAGTTTTTAAATTTCCCAGCTGCAAATATCAGGGTTATTTTTCTTGGCCAACTCTTATTCATTTCTTGGTATGTATAGTAGGCAAAGCACCACTTTTTTAATAAATAGAGACACAAGATTCAATCCCCAGAACTTAAAGAAAGTTTCTAAACAGTTCTAAGCAATGAGGAGAAGAAAAGTAATGGATATTAAGAGACTTATTGTGTTTGTCAAGCCTGGGACATTTTAAATATCTCATTTAATCTCATTTTCAGAAAAAGCATTGGAGCTCAACAGAGTATATTTTCTCAAATCCCTTTGTTTGTTGGAAAGAGTTTTGTATTATTATCTGTTTTTTTTTATAAGAATCTTTCTGGTTCATGTCTTGTACTCTGAGTAACTACTTTGAAGATAATGATACACAACATAATAACTAATGTTCTTATCTTTTTATTTGGTTTTAAATTTTTGTTTTAGTTTTTCATAAAATAAAAAAGAGATAATACTAAAATATCTACCCAATTCTATTTTCCACTATTTTACATTTCATCACCCCTACCAACCTGACTCCAAGAAAGAATTATTATTTCACCTATTTTATAAGCAATGTTGAAAGTATAATAAAATCTGCTGTGTGTTTTATCGAATAGAAAATCCTTCATGTGGGTATTTCTTATATCATCTTAAATAAAAACCAATGTCATAAAGCTTGAGTATGGCTAATATCATAAATAAGAACCTTCTAAAACTCTAAATTTAGAATACTTTTAAATGCACTTATATACTCTTTTTAGGGTTCTTTTTTAATAAAGCATTTGTTTTTGAGGTGGCCAGTCACTGATTTATACATGGCTTGGTCCCATAACTTTGCTTCATGAGTACAACACAAAATTTACAGCTCTGTGATGGTTACTATGAAGGGACTATGGATGTTTCAATTATCTTTTGAGGTTAGAGTAGAAGTTTAAGCATATCACAAGTTATGATATCCCAACTGCGTACTGAATTATAAATCAGTTAATAGAGTATCAAACAATGTTTAGATGATCCCAAAGAATAACAACACTAGCATCTTGGGGTACAATACACTCTCCTCCATTCCTTTAGCTAATGATCAATCATCAGTTGTGTGGGCAAATAGGAAGGGAAGTTCTTGGAAGTCAATTGGATTGGTTAATTCTCTGATCTTGTAACTAAGATTATTATGATGATAATATTTTGATTCTCAGAAATACTATTCTTTTGTTGAATCTCCTACTGTTTTAGTTCATTTGGGTTGCTATAACAAAATATAATATACCAGCTAAGTTGTAAACAAAAGAAATTTGTTCCTCACAATTGTGGATGCTTAGAAAGCCAAGATTAAGACACTGGAAAATTTAGTGTCGAATGGGTCTCACTATCTGGTTCATTTATTTTTTTCCCACTAAGTTTGTTGCTACATTTTAGGTATACAATACAGTTACATTCATCATTGAGATCTTGTACCTTTACATGATGTATCTTGCTTCTTATTTTTTTCCCATTCCCCTGCCCTCCTTTCATTCCCTCCACCCTTCCTTATTTACAAAGACTTTGTTTCCATGATTTTCATTTTGTCATACTTTTTCTTTTCCCTTCTTTCCTTTCCCCTACCCCTCACACTTCTCCTACTCCTTTAGACCTTTTCTTCCTATTTCACAATATCAATTGTACATTTTGATCCTTATTTACACTTTTAGTTTTTCACACTGGAGAAACTATTCAGTATTTACACATGTGTGTCCTATTTACTTTGCTTAAGAGTATGGCCTCAATGTGCATTCACTTAGCTATAAATGTCACTAGTTTCTCATTCCTATGGCTGAGTAGTACTCCACTTTATAAAAAAAACCACATCTTCTTTATCCAGTTTCCAGTTGATAGGCAAGCTGAAAAGAATTTGTATTCTGATTTTGTGGGGTGGAAGACTCTGTAAACATCTGTTAAGTTCATTTACTCAAGAGTTCGATTGAGTTCTAGTATTTCACTACTTATTTTTTGTC
>NW_004624754.1:971942-1004393 GCF_000247695.1 Heterocephalus glaber | reverse complement strand
TCCATCATGTTCCTGAGCTCCTCTCTAGATTTATTAATCATGTCTTGCACTAGGAGCACAATTTCTCCTGTTATCTGAGAAATTATCTCTGATTTCATTTTTTCCAGATCCTCTTTTGTTGCTAGTTCAGTGGGTCCAGGTGGTTGACTATCAGATTGTTCCATCTCATTTCCCTTTGGGGTTGCTGTAGGTTGTTATCTGGAAGTCTGGTTTTGAGATTTATTTACGTGGTTTCTCATTTCAACTGGGGGGGGGCAGGGGGTGCTGTTGTTGCCCACGCGGCTCACTCCTCTGAGCTGGGAGAGGTGGGACAGTGGCCAGGAGTGGCAGTAGGGATGGTGGCCCAGAAGCCCCTTCCTCTGGGCCAGGAGTGGAGGGAATGAAGGCGTCCCAAAAGCCCTTTCCTCTGGGCTGGGAGTCATCCCTCACTATTTTTAAGAGATCTCTTTTTTTATGGTCACTGACTGACTTGGGCCTCTTTTAAAAGGGCACTGTTGCCATTCATGAAGGATCTTCCTCCGTGGGCTAATCATCTTCACAAAGTCCCACCTCCACTGTCACCCCTTTGGATTTCAACATAAGAATCTGGGGAATATACATTCAGGACATAGCACCAAGTATCCACACAACCAAAGATTATTATGCTTAATAATTCTTGCTAAATCTTTTCTAACAATAACCAGTTAGAAAATATAATGGAAGCGCAAATTTTAGTTACCATGTTGAGAAAGCTTCATTTCTTCTCAGAAATATTTGTCTTGCTCTCTCCTTCACTTCATAGAAGTCTCTGCTTGAAGTTACTTCCTCAGAGAAACCTCTCTTTAAATAGCTCTACCTGAGGCCATCACATTGTCTTTGTTGCAGATATTTTGGAGTTTTGTGTATCTACCCAAAATATGCATATTTATGTATTTTCTTAATATTTTTTGTCTTGTTAATTAAAATGTAAATTCCATGAGACCTGGGAATTTTCCTTATTAGTAATATAACTCCAGTTCTTAGAGAAAGTTTTAAATATATTGTAGATGTACAAAAATATTTTTTCAATTAATGCATGTTGAATGAGTGGCTGAATGAATGAATGACACTGAAGAGAAAATAAATGGAGAAGCTCAGACTGCAACTGATCAAGCAACCCTCCATTTGTTACAATACTCCTTCTCCATCTTTCTATTTTGGGTTGGTACATCTTCCCTGAAATACGGGTGCATGACTGTGGTCCCATTCACTAGGTTTGTGAAAATGACATTATGCAGAAAGTTGCCTTTTTCTCAGCTATTTTCCCTGAAGAAGAATAATTCTACCACAGAGTTGTTCAAGAGTTAAAGAAGATAGTTTATTCTTCTATAACATTTTAGTGACATATTCTTATCATCTCATTTAAATTTTTATTTATTTTTCTTAATCGCCTATCCAGAAATATTATCTCATGGAAACAGGATTTTAGAGATAATCTTATTCAGGCCCTGATTCCTTCCTGAAGAAAGGAAGGAAAGAAAGGAGAGAGGGAGAAAAAGAAGGGAGAAAACTGTCACCACTAACAAGTGACAGGAATAGGACTCAAGCTAGGGCCCCAGGTCTTCCTACACAAGTTACCAGAGTAAGGTGAAAGTTAAAAAAAAAGCAATAGTTTTCATCCTGTTCACTAAACACGTTAATTTAAGTTAAAAGGGCTACATATTTCCATGATGAGTGTATGCATCTCCATCTTCATTTTATGTTATAGCTCCTTGATACCAAAATTCCTGACTGAATTTACTTCCAACAATTGAAAAGAAAAAAAGAAAGCTAGGGATTAAATGTAAATATTTCAGCTATGATGTTGCCATGGACACTCTTCCTTTTGAAAGTGTCAGTAACCAGATCCTAATTGCATACCTGTCTTTTCCCACATGTTAGCATTGTAATCATTTGAATGAAAGAGAAAAACAATCTGATTTTTCGGTAGCAAATTTGTACATACGTTTTTGAAACATTATTTGATGCCCATTACTTTTTCATGTTGTTATTGACTAATAACTGGAAGTCTGTATTCAATTATTAAAATAAAATTTATAAAGAAGTGAGCTAGCAGTAGTTTAGATTAGAATATGCAACTATATTGCCCAGTGATATAGGGCCAGATGTGAGAGTGCATCTCTTGGAAAAAGAGAAAAATCCAGGACAGAAATTTCTTAAAAACAAGTAAGGAACGTGCCATTTGCCTCAGAATGTGATGATCATTTTACAAGATTGGTTGCATATTATTAGTGGCTACATATAGTGTCTGTATATCGTGATGGACTTGCATGACTTTTTTTTTGCTAATTGTGGCATCCTAATACTCCAAGCACATGAATAAAATTCAATGAAGAACCAAAAGAAGAATCCAGTAAAAGTGCTATAAGTCTAAAATATGATAGGCTTTATAAGAAAAGTTTCTCTAAGGCCAAGAACAAATACCACAGTTTTCTATGTAAAACATGTTAAGAACATTAATCATTTGACTGGCAGCCAATCAAGGCTAAAAAAGTCAAATAAAACATAGCATGGGCCTTGTCTTGGCATCAGGTTCAGGCAGAGACTACCTGACTCCTTAACATGAAGCTAGCTCCCTCATGCTTTTCTCTTGAGAGTGTAAAAAAGAACATCTATCTTCTCATTAAAATGGGAACTGCACCAGAAACACTGACCTCTGTTCAGAGAAGGGCTTGAAAATTTCTTGTTTGAGCTCTTTGTATAAACGTGTGAGAGTGTGAAGAATTGTGGAAGAAATATGGATTATGCTTTAAATGCTTTAAAATGGACAATTTGTGCAGAAACTATTTTAGAATTGTCAGAAGAATATTTTCTTGCTCATGGGAGGGTTTAAATTGTAAGCTGAAAGGATTTACTACTTCCCTCTCCTTCCCTCCCCATCTCCACCCTAATTATTAAATCCCCTGAAGCAACTGAAAGCCCAGATCTAGTGGTCTTGGCATAGCATTATTTCTTATTTATTATATCCAAATATTGTTGTAACACGGATCCAAATGCTTTGTGTATCTGCCAACCTTCTTACTCTGAAGGGAAAATAAAAGAGTGAATGTTTATTGTATGCTAATAAAATGTCCACAAGAGGCTTCCTTCAGTGTTGGGAGGCTGTTGAGCTTCATCTCAGCCAGCTGTCCTCTGTGCATCTGAGTCTGAACTCCTTCCCAAACACCCATCTCCTGGGCTCCAACTCCTCGGTCACTGGAACTTCATTTTGTGAAGCTGCCCCTTCCACTTCTCCTGCCTACAATAATCATTGTTTCCTGATGAAATATACCATCTTGCAGCTTCTGCCTGTTAGTTTTAGTTCTACTCCCTGAAGCTACATAATATTAAAGTCTAATTCCTTTGCCATGTGGCAACTCTTTAAGTATTGAAGCCATAGCTGTTTGCAGCTGACTGTCTGTCTTAGGGAAAATATCTGAAATTTTCTCACTACTCCTGATATGGCAGAGATTCTTGACTCTTTGTGTCTTGGTTACTCTCCTCTGGACTTGTACCACATTCTGTGTTTAAGACTGTCAATTTTTGTAGCTGCTTGATCTAGGAAAAATTACTATTTTTTTTTCAATACTAAGGATTGAACCCAGGGCCTTCATACCAACCTATATCCCTAAAGCTTTATTTTTAATTTTAAATTTTGAGCCAGGGTCTCACTAAGTTGCTGAATTGTCCAAGCTGGGCTTAAACTTGGAGTCTACCTGCTCACCCTCCCAGAGTGCTGGAATTACAGGAGTGTGCCACCATTCCAGGCCTTACTCATAATTATATTCTTTGTGGAGAGTTGTTACATGTATATAACACAACTTAACTCTATTTCTTTAGCCAACTTATTAGCATAAGTGTGTACTACATAATGTTTACATTCTTTGGTAGAAGTTGGTACATGTACACAACACATTCTAATTCCTTTTTTTCATCCATTTTCCCTTCCTTCCCCCCCACTTCCCCTCAGTAAGGGACCCATTACTATTATTCTCCCTCAAAATACTCATCCCCTCATTTTCAACACACTTGAATCATCATTGTTGCCACTTTCTGCAGCAGTTCTGGATGTTCTATTTCGTGAGTGTTTTTCAGTGCACTGTTGTGGCTGCCTCCATGTTCTCAACTGATTCAAAACATTTACCTTTCATGGTCTTGTTGACTTTGTGAAAGAGCCAGAAGTCACATGGTTCCAGTTCCAGTGAAAAAATGGAAGAGGACACACTGTCATGTTCTTACAAGCATGCTTTTCTTTCTTTCTTTCTTTCTTTCTTTCTTTCTTTCTTTCTTTCTTTCTTTCTTTCTTTCTTTCTTTCTTTTTTTCTTTCTTTCTTTCTTTCTTTTTAAAATTAGTATGTGTTGGTGATGCATAATGACTACTTTCATTGTGGCTATTTAGCACATATACATGACATATTTTAATACTTTCTTATGTCCCTTCCCTCTTTCCTTCTTCATAGAGTCTCTTCATTAGAACTAAGGTATTCACATTTCTTTCTTCTGTTAAGCAGAAAGATACTTATTAAGGTTTAATACTAAATGGTATATATATTATGCTTCAAAAAACAAAGGAGAAAATCTTTTTAATTAGCCTTGCAAGGGTCTTTGAAGAGACAACTATTCTTACTTCTACTTAAAAAAAATAAATTTATAAAACTGAAATATAAACATTACAAGTGTTTATCACATATGTGATATTTTATAATATGTATACATTGTGGGATGCTTATCAGGCAAATTAACATATGTATTACTTCATGCACTTTACATTTTGTGGTGAGGACACTTTAATGTATTATGTTAACATTTTTCTAGAATACAAAATATTGTTGTAAAACAGATCCGTTGAACTTATTCCTTCCATCTTGAATTTTATTTTTTGTCTTTTATATAATTTAAACAACATGTCTCTTGACTTCTCTAGCATTTGGAAACCACCAATTTACTCTGCCTCTATCAACCTCAACTTTCTTAGATTACACATACAATTGAGACTATGTAGTATTAATATTTCTGTGCTTGGATTATTTCATTTAATAAAATGTCCTCCAGGTTTGTTCTGTCCTCACAAATTACAAAATTTCCTTCATTTTTAAAAGCTGGATAGTATTCCAATGTATATGCATTAGTGCATTTTGTCTAATCATATGTTGAGGGACATTCCATATCTTGGATCTTATGAATAATAATGTAATAAGCATGAGAGTGCAGATATGCATACTCAGAAGTGACATTGCTGGATAGTATTGTAATTCCACTTTTCTTTTCTTTTCTTCTTTTTTCTTTTCTTTTTTTCCTTTCCTTTCCTTTCCTTTCTTTTCTTTTCCTTTCCTTTCCTTCCCTTTCCTTCCCTTTCCTTTCCTTTTCCTCCTCTCCTCTCTTCTCCACTCACCTTTCCTCCCCTCCCCTTCTCTCTCTTCTCCTCTCTTCTCCTATCCTATCCTGTCTTCTCTTTACTTTTCATTGAGGAAAAACTTACTCTACTTTTCATAAAGGCTGTACTAATTTTCATTTCCCTCAACAATATATATGAGTTCCCTCTTTCTAACATTCTTTCCAATAGTTACTTTAATTTTTGATGGATGTGCAATGATATCTCATTTTGGTTTTGTCTTACATTTTTCATTGTAGTATTATGGAAGCAGTTTTTCATATACATATTGAACATTCATGTGTTTCTTTTGAGAAAGTCCATTCAGAACTTTATCTATTTTTAGTCATTATTTCTTTTCTTTCTTTTGAGTTGAGTTCCTTATCTATGTTATATATTAAACTCTTACTACACATGTAGTTTGTAAATATCTTGCTCCTGTAGTTTATATTTTCACATTGTTGATTGTTTTTTTGACAGTGTAGAAGCTTTTTTATTTTGATTTAATCTCATTAGTCTGTTTCCACTTTGGGGTCATATCCAAAAATCATTGCCCATACTTATGTCACAGGGTCCTTCCCTTTTGTTTTCTTCCTAGTAGTTTTATATTTTAGGGTTTTACCTGATTAAATATTTAATCCACTTTGAATTGGATTTTGCACGTGGTATAACATAAAGGTCTAATTTCTTTCTTTATGTTGATACATAATTTTCTCAATCCTTTTTATTAAAGAGACTATTGTTTCTCCACTGTGCGCCTTTGGCATGTATTTAAAAAATCAATTTACCATAAATGTGTGGATTTTATTTCTGGGCTCTCTGGTCTCTTATATTGGTCTAAATGTCTGTTTTTGTTCCTATACGATTCTGTTTTGAAAATATGGAAAAACTAGGCTTTTTCAATGAATTAAATTACTACTAATTTGATGTTCTTATTAGTAATTGATTTATTCAAATTTCTGTTTCTTCATGATTAAATCTTAGACTGTATGTGTCTAGGAGTGTATCCATTTCTTTCAGGTTATCCAATTTATTATTATATAGTTATTTACGATACTATGTTTTGATCTTTTAAAATGCTGTGGTATTAGTTTTAATATATCTTTTTTCATTTATTTTGAATCATTTTTCTTAATCTACCTAAAGGTTTGTCAGTTTTGTTTCTCTTCCCCCAAATCCTGACTTTTAGTTTTGTTTTTTTTTATCACTTTCCTAGTCCTTACTTATTTCTTCTCTGATTTGCTGACTCTTATTATTTTCCTCCTTTAGGTAATTTTAGGGGATTGTTATGTTCTTGTTTTTTAAGTTTATTAAAGTACAATATCAAATAACATTAAGTTGCTTATTTGGGATCTTTCTTCTTTTTACTGTAGGTATTTATTGCTGTAAGGTATGATCTTTCCTGGAAAATGCACTGTTTGTTCTTGAGAAGAATGTGGGCTCTGATACTTTTGGGTGAATTGGCCTATACACATCTGTTAGCTCTATCTGACTGAGGTTATAATTTTAGTCTAATGTTTTCTGATTGATAGTTTGTGTAGATGATCATTTCATTGATGAAAGTGGGGTACTGAAGTCTCTTTTATTGTTGTGTATATCTCCCTTCAGATCAGTAAATATTTGACATATATTTATGTACCTTGCTTATGAAAGCATAATTAAAATTGTCACATACACTTGATGAATTGGTTCCTTTATCATTATCTACAGACTCTTTTTAAAATGATTATTTGGAGTCTATTTTATGAAATATAGATATTTCTGTGATCTCTTAAATTCAATTTGTGTGAAATATCTTCTACCATTCCTTTATTTTCAACCTGTGTATATTCTTACAGGCAAAGCAGCTTTCCTGCAAGTACTATATCGTTGGAACTTGTTTTGGAATTCATTTTTTTTTCCTCATTCAGGCACTATATGTCTTTTGATCAAAGAATTTAAACCATTATATTCAAGGTAATTATTGGTAGATAAGTAATTACTACTTTCATTTTGTTGTTTTCTGATTGTTCTGTAGATCATTTGTTTGTTTTTCCTGGTTAAGTAATTTTTTTTTTCTAGTGCTACATTTAATTCTTACTTTTTTTCCTTTGTGTTTCTACTATAGTCTTCTGCTTTGTGGTTATCATAGATAATTAAAAGAACTTATAGTTACAAAAGACTATTTTAAACTGATAACAATTTAATTTTGATTGCATAAAACTATACCTTTCCTTTCCCCCCTCAAGATTTTATGATTTCAATGTCAGTTTAAATCTTTTTTATTATATATCCTTTAACAAATTATGGGATCTAATGTTACTTTTATTAGCTGTATCTTTTAACTTTCATACAAAAGATACAAATAATTTAGGTATCACATAAATTAGGATATTGGAAATGAATCATATATTTCCTTTTGTTAGTGAATTATATACTTCCATATATTTTTGTGTTACTAACTAATTTCATTTTCTTGCAGCTTGAAAAACTTCCTTTAGCATTTATTATAATATAAAGCTGGCACTGATGAACTCTCATCTTTTGTTTATCTGAAAAAGCATTTATTCTTCCTTAATTTCCAGCAGACAGATTTTCTGGATAAGGCATTCTTGGTTTGCATTTATTTTCCCCTCCAGCACTTTGAGTTCATCATCTTATCTTCTCCTGACCTTTAAGATTTCTGCTGAAAAAAATCTGCTGCCAGACTTACTGAAACACTTGCACATGTAGTTTGTTTGCTTCTTTTGTCTTGGTGCATTCAAGATCTTCCCTTTGTCTTTTATTTTGCTAGTTCAATTATAGTATATTAGGATTCAATCTGATTGGAGACTACTGATCTTCTATTTGAATACTTTTCTTCAGATTTGGCAACTTTTCAGCTATTATTCAAATAAGTTTTGTACCTATTGTGTCTTTCTCTTATCCTTTTTTTTAACTCCTAGCACCCTAACATTTAATACTATTTTATAAATTGATAAGCTTAGTCATTTTTAGTCTTTTATTATTCTTTGACTATATTTTCAAATAACTGGTCTTGAATTTATAATTCTTTCCTCTGATAAATTTCACTATTGATATTCTCTATCATATTTCTTCATTTCATTCATTGGATTTCACTGCTCAAAAATTTGCTTGACTTTTTAAAAAATAATTTCTACTAAATTTGTTTTGAACATTTATTTTTTTGTTTGGTTTGGATGGATTATTTTGTCTATATGTTCTTCAAGGTTTCTGAAGTTTCTTAAACAATTATTTCGAATTTTTTCACATGTAGTTTGCATAGCTCCTTTTCTTTGGAGTTAGCTTGTGAGAGATCATTATGTTTTTTTTGGTGATATCACACCTCCTTGGCTTTTCTTTCACTTTTCTTGTTGCCTTACACTGAGGTCTATGTATTTGAAGAAGTTGGGCTATATTCTAATATTCGGAGGCTAGCTTTATCTGGGAAAGGTCTTTATTATCTCATCTAGAGAGTCTGGTTGGCTATATGGCATGGTTTGTGGACAGGGTTGCTGCTAGATTGCTTGAACAAACTATTCTATTGCTGGGGTCAGCGAATGAGTCAGTCTTGGCTCTTGGTCTTCAGGGTTGGGGATGGAACCTGAATATACTGGGGTATTTGATTTGGTTTATGGGTGTAAACCTGTATCTTGTATATGTAAAGCTGATCCTGGAGACTGTGTTCACATAGTGGCTTGTCTAAAGCCTGTGTTCACATGGTCAGTCTTAGAGTCTGGGTGTATAGGGGGTTGTTTCAGTACTGAAATCTAATGAGATAGGTCTGTATTCTTTGTCTTGAGGAACAGTCAAAGACCATGGATCTGCTGGAGCATGGGACCATAGAAGCATGCTTTAAATAGGCTTGAAACCTCTATTCATGCATGCTAGCCTGGTGCTATGGTCTAAAGCTTAAGACTGACCTGGCTTTGGACTGGCCCAAACCTTGGGAGTGGGCCTGAAGCCTGAGTCCATGGGAACCATCTTGGATGCTGAACTTAAAGGTGCTGGCCTCATGCCTAGGGCTGTAAGGGCTGGCCTAAAGTTCTGTGTAGGAGCCTGAATCCGGGGCCATGAAAATCAGCTAGTGTTGGGATAGTATTGAGCATAGGGATGCTGGGATCAGTCTTGTCTTGGGGTAGTCTTGAGACTAAATCTACGGGTGCAGGCTTGGTGCTAGGAAGGACCTGAATTCTGCGGCAGCTGGTACCCTCCAAGTGGTGGGATGGATCTAGGACTTAAGGCTGCTAAGGTCAACCTGGCAATGGTTGGGACCAGAAATTAAGACTATCAAGAAGCCTGAAGTCTAGAGCTGAGGGATCTGTCCTGATATCAGCTGCTTAGTCTGTGTGTACCATCTTGGAGTCTTGGGCCATAGGTCCCTGACTAGTTTTGATTTTATGGGGACAAACCCTGTGTTGTTCAAAGCAAACTTTGATAATTACTTTCTTCTCTATCTTTAAGTCAGGAATAATTTTTCTCCATGTTCTGCTACATGTGGAAGGGCTGACACAGGTAATGTAAAACTGTCTGTATTACTCTTTTCAATGTGTATTTTTCTTATTTCTATGCTATAGCCAGTTATTACAATCTCTTCTCTTATTTTTTTTTAGTTCATGTAAAGATAGTTTTGTACATAGATAGTTGTTCAAATCAAGATTTTGGTGGGACATGAATGTTGAAAAATCCCAATCTTCATCTTTGTAAATCTTTTTCAATTCTTCTTCCTACTTTTTACTTTACTTAGCATCTATTCCTTCATCTTTAGTCACATCTTGTATCAGAACTGTTGCAGCACTGCAAATATTGTTCAAACTCGTTGCTTTCTCCTGACACATTAAGCCACACACTCCTAATATTTCATCAGCTTCATTGGCCATTTTCTATAAATCTGCTTTTTGAATGCTTTTATACTATTTATGGTTTTGTCTCTTTAAATTCTTCTCCAGATCTCTTCTCTTAAAGAAAATTCTGTACATCCTCTCTGAGTAAACTTATCTATTTTTTTCAATCTAAAAATGAAGTGATATGCAGATAGATATCAATTACATATTCCTATCTCTAATACTTTCTCCTGAATTTCCAATCTTTATACATACTGCTATGTCATATCTGTACCAAAAAGGTCAATGTCTATATAAAATAACTGGTCATGTTCCTTTTTAAGCACATTGACAAACCTGTACTTTTTAAAATCTCTACTTCTCATGAGTTGTTCTTAGGATGCACTGCCAAGGGCTAATAAGACCCCCAGATACCCGTAGTGGGAATGATGAGGAATAAAAGAGACAAAAATTCAAGGTATAAGGGGACCTGGAAGAACCTGCCTCTAGTGGATAAGCTCAACAATCTCCATGGTTTACCTGCTTTTTAAAAAAATTTATTTTATTGGTACATTTTAGGTATACAATATAATGACATTCATCATTAGAAATTTGCACCTTTACATAATCTTTCTTGGTTCTTATTTTTCCCCCTTCCCCTGCTCTCCCTTCATTATTAGTCAGCAAAAGAGCAGGGGAGAGTTAGTATACTTTTCCTGGAATAGGGACTGCACTAAGAATGGGGCAATAAAAAAATAAGGAACAAGTTAAGCCTCACAAAGGGAACAAGTTAATGGGAAGTAGGTCCCCCCCCATACCTAGATTCTTGCAATATTTTTACATTGTCCTCTGCAGATGTTATCTTGCCTTAGGGGCACTGTAATTACAAGCTTTCCCCACACAGCCAGGAAGCATACAGCCTTCTGGATACCTCCCTATTCCTAAAACAGGTCACAATGGCTTCAAGACTGTGGGACTGAAGTCATGCAGCCTGGTCCCCAACATTTTCCTCATGTAGCTTGATCCCCAACAGTTTCCTCACATAGCTTAGTCCCCAACAGTTTGCTCATATAGCATGGTCTCCAACAAAGCATTTTTTTGACTTTTCAAATAAAAATGCTGTGGATCATCTTTGCCTTTATCCCATCAATTTTCTTGAATGTGGCTAGAGTGAGTTTTATAAGAAACTCACATTAATTTGTCAATGCTTGACTGGAAACTTTGCAGGCCTTCTTAATTATTGTTTGAACAAATTAAGGATCACTACTGTAGTTGCCTATCTTTGGGTATAATTTATATATTCCTCTCATTTTAATGATGGAAGCCATTGACAGAGATATCGTAGGAAAATTTCTTTTATATGACAATATATGAGGCCTAGAGTTCTGAACTGGCATGGCATTCTATAGCATTATTTCTTTCTAATTTGGTTTAAACTTTTTCTGTTAAATACTTATTCACTATGGCAGGCCAGATAGATTTCCAAAAGAGTGATTCTCCTGAGGGCCTTTTGAAGGACATCAGTCTCTGTTGGAAACATAGATGCTCCTACTCTGGATCAATTGAATCAGAATTCTGGGGAATGGACTCAGAAATCTTTTGCAAAAGTTTTTCTGAGGACTCTAATGAAACACTACATTTAAATCCACTTTTTGAGCATTGCTAGACTATAGGAGGCTTCATAACAGCAGA
Organism: Heterocephalus glaber; assembly: GCF_000247695.1. The sequence continues at coordinate 992,531 of NW_004624754.1, read as the reverse complement.
GTCAGTGAAATGAGAAGGGAGCAAGGAAGAATCACATTGTAGTCAAAACTCCCAACTTTTGTGGTGTTAGCTACCACAAATTTTTACAGGGCCCTTGTAGCTTTGGGAAAGGTAAAGGAGAGTGCCATTTGGCTTGCTAAACCCCAAGCAGACAGTTAGTTACTATTTTCTCTGAGTTCATTATCACTACAGGTTTTTGAAACAACATATACTTTTCTTTTTAAAGGAAACCTATGGGCTGGGGATTTAGCTCAGAGGTGCCACATCTGACCCCCAAGCCCAAGGTCCTGAGTTCAATCCCAGTATCCCCACCAAAAAAAGAAAGAAAACTTATATAAAGTGTCATTTATGTATTCTCTATCTCCACTGTTCTTCAAAATAATTGAAATGTTAACTACATGATGAAAAATTTTATAGTTTCTTTTCCCCAATTACATTTAAATAACTCCTATATCTGTTTGTATTTACTTTCCTGTGTTTGTACCTTTTGAATGTTTACCTTGTTCAGGTGGGTATAATTTTCATGATTGAAAATTCTATAAAGATGACATTTAAGCATATTTAAATTTAAAAAAAAAATAAAAATAATTCTGTTACCTTAGGAAAACTTCATGAGAAGCCTATGTTTAAAATAGACAATACTTACACAGAAGTACCTAGTACCAGATATGCTCAATTCATGCTTAGTAAAAGAATAAACAGTTATTGTAAGATAAAAATAAACACATAAAAAGACCATATTACTATAAACCAGGAGAGATAATGGGTGAGTCTTGTTAAAATGGGAAGGCAATCACAAGAAAAGAAAAGTGCTCTTCTAGTTCAGTGCCTATGAATTAGAAAGATTGTGACTGAAACAATAGAAACTGGACAAAATTACATTGCTAGCCAGTTTTAATAGCTAGAAAAATAGACATGGTAGATTTCAAAAAGTTCAGAGAAAGGTGAGCATAATTCCAGGTTCTCAAATTCTGTAAGAGATGGCATTTAAAAGGGCTTAAAGGCTCTCAATGAAATAGAAATAGTTCTGTTATCTTACAAAGAAAAATAAGAAAAATAATGTTGCTACATCTCGTACTCCATGAGAAGCCTATAGGTAAAGTGGACAAAATTGATATAGAAGTGAATGCCTAGCACAAGTGACACACAGAGTATTGTTTGTTAGATAAAATATCAGTGAATGATTGAAGATCTATTCATTGTTCTGTACTCCCTTAGTTCTAAGTGCAGTCTATCAGAAAAATTATATTCCTTTTTTTATTCTTGCCTGGAAGTTTATAGTATATTTAAGATTCATTATTTTTCTTTCTCCTTTCCTATAAAAGTAGATGGGTTAAAACAAGAACAACCCAACATATACGTATTTCCATATAGGTATAAGGCTATGGGCAGCTTTTTGTCTCCTCTAGCCCCCAAAAGCAAGTAGTATAATAATAAAGCTGAGACATCTGTTGCTTCAATCAAGCAAGTGGTTTCATTGTAAAATTATTCTCGGATAACTGTATAATTAAATTTAACTCTTTGAGCTATAATATCATTTACTTGTTTGTTAGCAACTCGTCAATTTTGCACACACATACATATATATCCAATTGTATAGATGTTCTATTTTCTCATATAAATTTTTATCCTCAATTACTTATTACTTTTTTCATTTTTACATTATCTGTTTTTGTATTGCTTCCTCCAAATTCAAATTTTATACCTCAGATGCAGTTATAGATTTTTTACAGTTCCTTCAAATTCCTACTAGACGTGCTTATAAATTTATCAAGCCCTACAATAGGTAAAATATTCTAAAAAGAGGATAATAAAGTGGAAGGAATTATTCTACCTGATAATGTCTTACCCTATATTTACAATAATGAAGATGGCATAGTAGTGACAGAGGGACAGACATATAGATCAATGGAACAGAATAAAGGATCCAGAAATAGTTCCACACAAGTATGTTCACCTTATTTTTGATAAAATTGTAAAACCAACTTAATGGAGGAAAGATAGACTTTTCAACAACTGGTACTGAAGCAATTTGATATTCACAATCAAAAAATGAACCTCAAACTAAATCTCACATTGTACACAAAAATAAACTCAAAATGGATCACAGACACATGTAAAATAGAAAAATATATTTTAAAATAAGAAAAAATCTCTGGGATTTTGGACTAATAATATTATTATTCTTGAGACCACAGTCATGACATATAAAAAATTTGATAAATTAAACCTCATGAAAATTAAAAACATTTACTATGTGAAGATCAGTGGAGAGGATAAAAAAAATAAACTAGAGAATGGGAGAAAATACTTTCATTGTAGTACCTTCATGCCATGAAGCACTATACAGCTTTTAAAAGGTACAAACTACTAATACAACAACACACACACACACACAAACACATACACACACACACAGCCCCAAAGAATATATCCTATGTATTTTCACTTATATAACATGTTGAAATACCACAAGGTAGAACTAGAGAACAGAGTATATAAGGTAGAACTAGAGAACAGAGTAGTAGTTTTATGGGGATTTATGGATATAATAAAGGTGTTGGAATGTTCAAGGATGGAAGTGGTTATGGTTATAAAGGACAGGGTGAGGATGTTGGAATTTCTGGGTGTTTACTGTGGTGGTAAACAATTGAATCTTCATAGGCAATAAAATTACATAGAGCTAAGCGCACACCACCTTATGCCCACACCCATAGAAAAATTAGTACAGATAAAACTGGAGAAATTGCAATGTAATTGGTGGATGACATTGGTGTCAATTGGTGACATTGGTAGTGTAGTCTTATAAAATCGTATAATGAGGGGATAGTAGACAAAATGTACAGGAGATGTTTCTGTATTATTTCTTATAACTTCATGGGGATCTTCAATCATTTCAACAAAGACTTCAAGTCAAATTTATTACAGATAATTGTATATATGTTATATTTTGAGAACATATTATAATTTTGACATTTTCTTTTTGTTGAGCAGTTAAAACATACTGTAATGGGGATGTTATCCACATTGTTCTTACTTCTTTGCATACAATTTTTAAAATCATGATTTGGGAATAAAAATATTAGGAAGTAGAAAAATGTCAATGATTAATTTAGAATAAAGATGGGATATGTGTCTTGTCTATAATGGTTTTGAATTTATAAGGACAGATACCAACTACAGTACTTGTAATTGTCAATAATGTAAATTAATAACTATTGATTTGAAGTACAAAAAGCTCAAAATACATTGTTTGATGAACCATTTAAAGAGAGCAGGAAGCATTGCAAATTGGTAACTTTATAAAAGCAGAGGGTTTATTTTTTAAACTGGATACCTATCCTATTTGAATGATTTGGTAATAATGTTAGCTACACTAAAAATAAGAAGATACCCATTTAGAATTTATGATGTCAATATAACTATGCTTGCTGAGTTTTCAAATTCTGTAACAAAATCTGATAAGGAGTAGAGTCAGTTAAGTTAATGAGTATTTGGAGTATATTAATATCACATTCCCAGAACCAAACAAGGTCTTCAGTCACCCAGAAGAGCAGAGTTGATGTCTTTATGACCAAGATTAAATATGTTGCATTCAAATCAACATATAATTAAGAAAGAAGATAATTTCTACTCGGAAATAAAATTTAGTTTAATATGAGAACAAAGTAGACTCACGATTGCTGTTGGCAAGATTTACAACTTTATAGTGCAAAATATATGATTATCATTTTAAGTTCCTCTAATTTTAAGACAATTTGTTATTTCTGTAAGTTAGCTGGTATACTGACAGCTTAGCTGTGTTACAAGCTAATCTTTATTACTACTGGATCTTTCTATATTTATCTTCAACATCTATCACAATCTGTATATGTACTTATTGATCTATTTATATCACTACCTACTTTACTACCTACCTATGAAAGCCTCTTTTTATATGGGAGATTTGGAAAGATCCTTTCAATAGTCTGCTTAAACAGTTGATTTCAAGAACAAGTGATTTACAGTAATCACCAGAATTTATCTGGTTTTATTCTGGGATTCTAAAGTAAAGCTTTTAACAGCTAAAATATTTAATTTTTCATGTTAAAGAAGAAATCTTGCAAGGATGTCACTGCAGAAATAATAAATTAAAGGCTTAATGGTGTGCTAATAAAGTTCTCCCTGTCCTTATTCCCAAATTTATGTCACAAAAGCTTATTGTTAAATGTGAGTTTTCAAAATATTTCAGAATATTTATTATATACACTTTTAAAAATGGCAGGCATTTATATTTATCACCCTGTTTGGAAATGTTTCTTGCCAAGGGAATAGTTGAGCTCAGGTAAACACACAGGAGCTTGTATTACAGTTATAGTACACTGAACAGCAGTGGTAGGTTAAGTGCATTCTAGCAAATTGAACAGTGGAGGTATGCCAATGCCAAATATGTTGGCAGCAATTCAGACCCTGCAACATTCTGCACAACTGGAGTGTAGGGTAATTTTCTACCTGATCTGCTGATTTTCTGTGAGTAGATTCAGGTATTGCTTAAATGACCTAGTCATATTTTCTAGGAGGAGGGAAGGGAATGTAAGATTTGATATGAGGTGTGTTTGTGTGTATTTTAAAGAAATATGCACAGTTTTATTGCAGGCTTTTCTAAAGGAAATGAGAATTTCAGTTATCTATTTTCCATTATATATTTAAATTGCTATGGGAAGTTCAGGAGATGAGCCTTATGCAAAGATCATGTAGAAGTAAGCAACTTTATTTACTTTTGTTGCTATTTACCTACATATCATGGGATTAAAGTGTGGGCTATCTGCTGTCTCTTTACCTATCAAGGTCTGTTTTCACAGGAGGAGGCAATAGGCACAAATTATTAAACCTTACCCTAGAATTGGCACTTTTTGAGTTTTAGTTAAAATTCAAAATGTGTTAGGCTCTAGTCTTCCTTTATTTACAAAGTGCTTGCAAGGAATGAGAAGCCTGTAGGTTATAAGAAATATTTGTCATACATTTTGAAATACTTTTTATTCTATTTTTTTTTTTTTTTGGTACCGGGGATTGAACTTGGGTCCTTGCTCTTGCAAGGCAGGCAGCAGAACCACTGAGCTAAATCCCTGCCCATGAAATACTTTTAACAAAAGGACAATAATGCTGACTCTCATTTTGCCAAGTACAATTCTACACAGAGAGTCTTGAATTACACCAACTAACAAGCTATTCCTAAGGAATTCCTGTCAGTATATTTTCACAATGAAAATAAGCAGTGGGCACATATTAAATATTAAATAACATATTAAATGTGTTTTATATAAAGTTATAAGCTTTTCATTAGTTTCAGATTTTAAAAACTTTTTTCAAAAGATAAGATAATAACTAAGATAAACCACAAGTATATTATCTACTGATGCATAACAAATCATCCTAAAATCTAATATTTCAAAACAACAACTCCTTGTTTCTTACAGTTTCTGTGATGAAAGGGCCTCTTTTATGATGTGCTTCTTTGGTATTAGGTTATATAAATGAGATAGATCTTGTGTGCTGCTGTAACATAATTTAGTACCTGCCTGAGGTTTCAGAAAAGAGGTAGAAAGCATATCAGTTACATAGAGTTGAAAACCAGGGGAAGCTTATTCTATGGAGACAGAGGTCTGAAGAGTGGTTATCTTGGGAAGAGATTAGGAGCAGTCACATGCCCTTGCCTAGATTCAAGATGAGGAAACACCACGCCATTTCTTGGTGGAAAGTGCTTTAGATTTGAGTTTTGAAGAGATCATATGGAATGAAATATGTAATAGGTGACCATTTTTAGAAAATGCAACATACCATAACAGGAAAACTTCTTCATCTGTAAAGGAACTTCGCAAAATTGATGCTTGAATATATATTGAATACATATATATATATATATATATATATACACATACACACACACACTATTGAATACATATATATATATATACACACACTATTGAATACATATATATATATATACACACACTATTGAATACATATATATATATATACACTAAGGATACGCTACAACTTAACATTCATAAATTTTTTTTTGCTTCTGCTGCTATACATTATAGTATACAAAGACACCTATATTTCTAGATAGAGTGATTGTTTAATTGTACCATTTAAAATTGCACTTGGCTATAGCAATCTATCTTTTAAAAATTTCCCTACAAAATAAAATATTTAGGGAATGATGATTGCTACATAAGTTCACTTGGCCAGTGATATTTTCAAAAAGATCCAGGGACTTTTTGGACCCTTTGTCTGTATAGTCTGAAGATGAATTCTGCCCTCTGTGTGTCTTGTATACATTCAGGATGGGAGGGGAACAAAAGAAAAAATGTGAAAAGCATATATTCTAGCAAATCTTGGCTACTAGTGGAGAACAAAATTCTTCCCTGAGGGAATTATCCAGTCTCATTGGCACATGGTCAAGCCTAGCAAGAGGGACAAAGAATAGTGTGTATTTTATGTTCTAGGTATTTTGTGTTCTTATTGTATCTATGGGAAGTGATTTTCAGAGATGAACTTGTAAAGAAAGGAGGAGAGTATGATTGGATAAAACAAGAAGCTAGCTTGTAATATTGTGCTTGAGATTTCACCTCAATTTGCCACATCCGTTCTTCTGGATTGTAGAAGAGTCCCAAACATGATTGTCACAAATTGTGAATCATAAATTATCAGAAATAGAAGCAAGAAGCCTGGCTCTTTCTATCACTAGATCAATCTGTCATTATTTGTGAATGGTTGCTGGGAAGGTGTACTGCCTTGGGGAAGGTAGATTCTCACAACTTAGGGCAGTTCCTGCTAATGAACTAAGCCATGAGTCATCAAACACAGATGTTCCTAGCATCTTGGAGATGGGTGCAGCCCTTCTGAAGAGGGAATTCAGCTGGAGCTCTTACAGTAAGCATTAATATGGTAGAAGAGGAAAAAAAAAGAGGAGTTGGGGTAGGCATTGGGGGAACCACCTTCTATACTGAAAATGTATATTTACTCCTTCATATTTAAGTGTTTTCTAAATATTTTATACTAAAAATATTCCTTTAAAGTCATTATTTTTGAAAATTTAAAGTTATATGTGTGTGTTTGTGTGTGTGTATACATGCAAAATAGTTTATTCATAGTGTGACAGAATTTGTGGAAAGTCTCTTCTAGTTACTCAGGAATATTATATAACTATAGGCATGAATTAAAAGTGACATAAAATTATATAGTTATTTCTTTTTTCACATACATATTACTTAATGAGAAAGTGATACATAGTATCAGAATGATTCTTGTTACCAATTATGTCGTCTTAAGCCAGTTATGAACTCCCAAAGAAGAGTGTATACATAGAGGACTGACTTCTAGATAGGTCCTTCAAACTTTATTTTTTCCCAGAGAGTTTGAAAGAGTGGATAGATAGAAGATTTGAATTTATAATACTGAGTAATAATCTAAAAGATATGACTGGCCTCTACTATGACAGCACATTAGAAGGGATTACTTTAAGCTAAAAATGAAATTTTGAGTTGAGAATGAAATTTTATACATATGGGATTAATCATCATCATGATAGATACTCTAATTAAAGAACAAGATAACAGTAGAGAAAACTCATTATCTCTTGATCCCAATATGCATACTTCCATTTCTCCTTTTAAAAAAATCATACTCCTTCATATATTCATAGAGACACCATCATTTCATCTGCACCTGTTAACAAAGACAGGGAAAATCTGAGTGCTTTACTAGACTGACAAAAATAAATAGTCATTATCTCTGAGCACAGATATTAAAATAATGTAATACATTTTTTCAAATCTGTCTTAAACACTATAACTGCTAAAATTTAGCAGGATGATTAGTCATAATTAATTACTTTTCTACAGTTTAAATCATATTTTATATAATGGAGTATTATTGGAAACTTGCCCCTCAGGACATCATGGCTCCCAAAACAGTGATTTCCAGTACACTTACTGCATTTTAAGAAAACAGGCTACTATTCAATTCACTAAATATAGATGTAAAACTAGCCTCTGGCTCACAGATTGTATTAACAAGACAACTGGAAATAAGTTATTCACTAACTGAGAAAGCTGTTAAACATGATGTATTTAAAGTGTAAAAAGAAAATAATCCACTTTGTCTATATGTTATACACCGTAGAGACAGTGTTGGGAAGAGAACAGAATGAGAAGGAAAGTGTGAAGGAATCTCAAATTCTGTAAGATAGAATAATTGGTGAGGGAAAAGAAATTGTGTGGAGAAAATAGAAAATGATGAGATAGTATGAGAGAGGAATAATACGGTAGCTCAGAGTTCAAAATCGATAGAGGTAGCTCAACCATGTGCCTGGGGAATTCAGAAAGAACCTGCTGCAATTACGGCAATACACTGATTATGTGGAGACTGAGTTAAGTTTAAGAAAAGAGAAGATGATAGGATGGGCATAGAAAAAAAAAGTCTAGATACGGAAAATGAATGCAGAAAAATAGTAGGGACTATCATTAGTGTACTTATGTGAAAAGAAAGAACAATATAAAGGCCGGGGATTTAATTCAGTGGCAACATGCCTGCCTTGCAAGCTCAAGGTCTTGAGTTTGATCCTCTGTACCAAAAGAAAAAGAAGAAAAGAAAAGAAAGAACACTATTTTTTGACGTCCATTCTTAGAGGAGGAAGGGAAAACATCCATAAGAAATTAATAGACTGAACAGAATGTGTGGGGAGAGACATCAAGAATTTCACTTGAGAGTTGCCAGTGACCCTTAGAGATATTTAAAAAGCAAGTCATTCACAGGAAAAATTTCCAGTTTTTAATAAGATAATTCAGCATGTGGGCTGATACTATGAAGAAAGATTACAAGAAGTCTGCCAAGCTTAAAAAAAAAAAAAAATCCCTGTACAGGAAGCCTAGAATGGCGTTGCTTAGACTTAAGTTTTCTTTTCTTTCTTAAAAATGTGAGAAGTGGCACAGCTGACAGTCTTGTCTTGTTCCTCCACCAGTGGAGGTGATAATGAGGAATAGGGGTCCAAAGGGCAGGCTTCTGGAAGGAAGAGAAATATTGTGCCTGGACAAACATCAGAATTAGCCCTCAAGTAATCCAGTCATGGCTGAGCCCTTGTACAGGGAAGACAGCTGCCTATTAGTGTTAATTAGCCAACAGGAGAGGCTATACAGGGTGCCAGTGTGCCTTCCAAACTCTGGCAGGCAAGAGAGAGGAATTCATATTAGTCAGAGCCTGAAGGTGAAGTAGGACTCTAACGGCAGCAGTGTAAAATAGAGTAAAATAGAGGGCTTTGTTTTGGCATTCTCTGGTTCTGGTTACTAAGGATGCAGAGTACTTTGCACTCTCCTTTCTGTTCCAAAGGGGGAAGTACTTATTAAGGTTATCATCTCATGGGTGAGAAAGCCCAGGCTGTGCACTCTAAAGCTAGGAAAGGAAGCAACCTGTCTCTTGACTTTTGGAACAAACTGCATACACTGAGCAAAGCCAGAACGCTGTGGGATTGCTTTCTCCTGTGGCTGAGGCTGACAATGTTTTGAAAGGCTTCAGGTGCAGTGCAAGGAAGCCATGCTCCTGAAACAGGGTCAGGAACTGTACGAGATGATGCAAAACGGCCTCCAACTCCTGTGCCTCTGATCCAAGGCCAGAAAGCAGAGCTGGGAAGCATCCAGCCCTGGCTCCTGCAGCCATATGGCACCATGTGGCTGATGTATGTGAGGCTGGCCTCCCTGCAGCATTACTTTCTTGAATTTTGATTCAAGTTTCACATTACTTCATAAAAATTGAAAACATCTAAAAACACAGAAAATATTGTTATGAAGATAGAAATGGAATATCATAATTTAAGGTTCAGTTTTGAAGTAACAGTTTTCCAGTTTTCATCAGACTAGTCATTATTTTTTAAACAGAATTTTATTTTATCCAGGAATTTCTGATTTCTTTTATCTGAAGTATTATAATATTGATATCTATTAAAACTTGTTTCCTATTCATACACTTTTTACAAGGTAGTCTTATTCATAATATTCCAAATATTTTTCACATTGTCTTCTCTACAGATATCTAAATTTGACCTGATTACAGGGAGCTAAAAACAACAGCTAACTCCACAAATATTTGAGAAAAATATTTTATTTAGAATGTTGGTTTAAATTCATTCAATTCACCACATAGTTTACAAGCATCTATTACAAGTCTGAGAGCCAAAAACAGGTAGCAAAGGATTCATCTTCAAGGAATTCACCGATTAAACCTGTGTAAATAGAATTAATATATTGGTTTGTTCTAGTTCTGAAAGGTTAGTAAAACAAACTTCTCTGCCCTTCTCCCTCCTCCCATCTAGTGGTATTCTGAAGCATTAAAAATGTCAACAAACACTACCAAGATTACATGGCAAGTATCTTACAACCTTTAGCAACAGCCTCAACTCCAAGTATGGGCCCAGTATTTTTTTTTTTTTTTTGAGATACCAGGCATGGTTAAGTTTAACTATTTAATGGCTTATGCTTCTGTCAAAACGAAGTCTTTCCATCCCATATCACAAATTAGCTACACCTTACTTTTTATCATATGATTTAAATCCTGAATGCATTCAAGGAGGCCTTGCAGGGTTCACAGAACTGAAGAATGAGTGGATATATAAAACATAGCAATTATTGTAGTATACTGATTTTCAGCTTTGGTTGTGGTTTTCATATACACATAAACAAATATGTTTATTTCACTAGTGCTACACAAACAGACACAAATATAATTCTTTCAACTTGTCTTACTACAGGTGATTTATACCTAGAGATAGGGACCTGTCTCTGGGATTATAACTATAGTAAAGTTGTCAGTTTTGTCTGCCTATTTTTTCATATTTGTAACATAAATAGATGTCTTCCAGGAAAAAACAAAAACAATTGCACCATTTACTTATCTGATATCTTCCAAAATAGAAAGTTCTATTTAATTGATTGCTGTCATTCTACTAAGAGGTCTGCTTTTAGTAAGGAATGTATCTGGTTGTGGGTGTCTTGAGAAGTTTGAGATTTAGGTGGTCTCAACTGTCTCATTCATATACAGAAAGTTTACAATTAACTTTGCAATATATGACACCTTCTGCTTCTACTACTGTGTTTCAGTAGAACAACATGTAAAGAAAACATGTTGGTTCAGAATTAAATTCACTGAAAATGTATACAGTCTTTATCTCATTCCTTGTCTACAACAACATCAATTCTCTTTCTGCCACATGATAAATTAGGTCACTGGTGATAAAATTGTTTTGAAATTTGATCCAATTTCAAGACTAATGAAAGCTGATTATACTATTTTTGACATCTGCCTTTTACACTATGCTCTTATTAATAAAAGTTTATAGGACTTGCATGTCAATTTATTTATTGTGTGAAAAAATCTTATGCATTGTGTGTATGTATGTGTGTCCCTATCTGTCTGCAGTAGATACAAGATAATTATTTTCATGATTGAAGAATTATAATATGGTCCCATACTCCAGTATATTTCTTATCTCACCCACACTCTGGAATTGTATTTAAATTTGCATCTAAACTTCTTATTCTTCTCAAATAAGTCATTAAAGATGAAAATATTCATTTGGCTAATTGGGCATATGTCAATGTTGTTCTGGAAAATAAGCATCAGTATGCTGTGTCAGTATATGTCTTCAGAAAAGAAACAAATGAGATGCAAACACACACACAAACCTGCACACACAAACACAATACTCAAACATGTTTGATTAGTACACTATTGCATTCAATAAATTATGAGAAATACATGGTCCATAGCTCAAATTGTGGTCTGAAATACAGACTATGCAAGAGTCTCATCTTACCAAACACATTTTCTTTCTTTTATTTTTGAACAATGTATAACTGTTTATGAATACCCGTGCTACACATTGGTGTGTGATGGAAATTATAAAGGTAAGACACAGACAGTTTCTTCAAGGTCTCTCTCTTAATTAAGCCATTATTCACCTCAGAATTACCACTTAAAGAATAAAAGTATGTGTCACTTGCCAACTAAATTTAGTATAATAAATAGCACCAAATAAAATCCATTTAACTATCAAAGAGACAAAAAAAATCTGATCTATAAATTAAATACAAGATCAAGTGTCGCTTCCTAAACTAGTGGTATATTTTTTTGTCTGCTGAGGTCAAGCATAAATATGAAGCATGAAGGCACCAAATTTTTATCCCACATTTTATAGAATTATGCAACTGTTTTCTTACTGATAAATACTCAGATTCCTCTTCATTTTTAGAAACTAGGTTTTCCTGTGACCATATATTTATTCATATATCAAGTATTTCTGAAGGCTAGATTCAGTTACGTAGCTGCAGTTCTGCACATTTTACATTGTCACAGATGAGGCTAATTTGCCACGTGAAGCACTGACCACTTACCTTTCAATTGCTTTCCCACTCCCTAAGCAACCCTAGAAATATCAGAATTTAAAAATATCTAATCTGACAAGCAGAAAGAGTCATTTTCTAATTCTAGTTGAATTTCCTGCTTAATGGATCAAGAGGTAGTTTGGGAATCTTATGTATTCATTGGTCAATGTATTTCATATGTGAAGTATTGATATAAATATTCTGTTCATCTTTTCCTAATTGCTGTTTAGATGCTATTTATACTATGAAAAAATTTTGATAATATGTAAAACATTTTCATTCATCTTTGTATGTTTACTTTATAGCTTTTTAATATTTGACATTTGATAGTCGTACTGTAATTGAGTCAGTCCATTTACATACATTGAACTTTTTTCCTTGAAGTAGTCAAATGAACCACCAACAACACTTTTTGCCATTGCTTTGAAGAACACTAAATTTTTATAGCTTAATTACTTGTGTGTTATATTTGCCCCTCAATTTTCTTTTATGTTAATCTTCTTTTCTACACTTCATATATTCTTTCAGTAATATATTAAAATTAACCTAAGTTCAATATAGATCTATTGATAGAAAAATTTAGTGAGAGTTGGCATTGTATTTTAAAATATTGAGTCTTCCCATCCAGGAATATGCTATTTCTCCATATTTATTCAGTCATTTTTTACATAATTAAGAAAAAATTATATATAACTATAATTGTGCTCATTCTATAATAGATATATATTGCTATAAAATTTATACCATTAATAATATCTCCTATCATCACAGAAATGTTATTAAGATTTTTGATTCTAGCTGGCATAAAGAAAAATAATTTATATTATTAATCCTATGCTCCAGAGTTACTGAATACTTGGTAGTAACAACAGCCTTTCATATAATCATACATACTTTAAGTAGACAGTTTTGCTACCTGGGAATAAAAATCATTATTTTCTCTTTCTTTGCAGTATTTCTGGCTATCATTTATTTTTTAGATTTATTTACATTGGCTAATACTTTGAGTAAAATACTGATTAACCTCAGTCATAGTGAAAATGCTTATTTTTCTTTTAAAAATAAGTTTCTAAGATCACTAAGGTTTTTTTGTTTGTTTACTTGTGCTTTGCTTTAATAACAAGTCATAATACTGATATAAAATGCTTTTTAAAAATCTAGTGCAATCTAGTAAAACTCTAATTTCATTGGTAAATTTCTTAATCATGAGCCATTTGTTTATCCCTGGGACAAACCACATTGTTTTGCTCTATTACTATTTTTTTAATTCAGAATAATATGTAATTGGATTCAATTAGCTAATATGTTATTTATAAATTTATGTTCAACCTAATGAAACTCCATGATACTTCTGCTTCTCTGCCTAATTCCTCTCTTATTCTGTTATCAGTTACACATGAAATAAAATACAGTGATTAAAATGGAAGGGGGCCTAGAACTAAAATCAATGTATTCTTCAACTTATCAACAGAGATAGAGGCAAAGGTCACATTAGCAAACTTATCAGAGAAGATTGTATGATTTAGGATTCATAATGTTGAGTAAGCAATTTGAAATGCACAATTTAAAAGAATTTGAAGTTTCTTACTAACAATTTCTCTCATGAGACATCCTATCCTGACTAAGTGCCTCTCTATAAAGTTCACTTACTTCTAGCATCCTGCTGTGCATAGAATCTATAGCCCTAGAGATTGACCCCTTCTCATATCCCTTTAAATATAGTGTTTCTTGAGATTCACTTCCATGATCTTTAACTTCTTTACTTTCCCTGGCAATTCCCAGCCCACAAAATAGGTGCATAATCAATATTTGTTACTTGATAAAATCGTTTCCTACACCTTGTTGTTTTTATACAGCATAGCAATATTAATTCAATATTTTACAGAATTCATAGTTCGTGTTCATTTCTTCTTCCCACCAGAAGTAATAGAATAGTGCTGCTCCATTAGCAAAAATGAAAGGCTGGTACGTTTAGCAGCAGGTCACTTGGATGGCAGCATAGGGAAGACACAGATCCACTTTAAAATTTTTTAGACTTAAGGTGTAGGCCTCTGAGCTGGGCTTTCTTAAAAGCAAAACAAATGTTATATTCTGAAAGAACACTAAAGCTTCTGAATTTGCTGGCAGGAGTTATTGTACCTTGTTCTGTCTGCTCTATTCACCAACATTTGGCAGCCAGCTTGGGCCCTTTGAAGAATTATTTTATTTGATTAAAAATAAATAAATTAAAAGCTACATTGGGAGCTATTGAGTAGTCCTCAATTTGATTTCTTAAATGAAAGTAAAGCTTGAAAGAGGCCTACCCTGCCACGCAAGACTTGTTAAGTATGATGGCCAGACTGGAAGAAAAGTATGCTACTTTTCTTTGAAGTCCAGCTGTCTAAGCCTTTGTGAAATATTGCAGTAATTTTCAAAGTGAAATTTCATCCTCTTTTCTCTCTTGTTCTGAATTTATGCTGCTGACTCCTCCCTCAAACCCCAGTTTTCCTCTTCCTCTTATTTTAATTTAAGAAGATGATATACTCTTAAGCATACTGGGTTCATTCACCCATGCACACATTCATTCACTGAAGAACTTTATTATTCAGCTACCATATATCATATACATCGGCCAAATGATGAGCAGACATAGGGAGCTCCCTACTGTTATATAACAGGGAGACACCTGTAGTCAAATACACTTACCAGTGAACGTATAATTACAAACTGAGAATCTTCTGTGAAGGAAAATATTGACTTAAGTAAATGAAGATTTCAGGGATAAGGTGGATATATTGACACTGAGAAACATTCCAAGGAATTACTTTTGAGCAGAGTTGTAATGGATGACCATTAAGCAGATCTAATTGGTATGAGGGTAGCAGTGAAAACAGAAAAATAGAACATTCTGGGCTAGCAAGAATAGCATGTGAGAATGTCCTGTGACAGAAGTAAAGATTAATATCTCAAAGCAGGTTTACATAACTAAAGCAAATAAAGTAAACACTGAATAATAGTGAATCATGAATCATGGGCAGAAAATCCAGGACCTTATATCAAAGAGAATATTATGTGGTGATCAGGAGACAATGATGTTGGAATTATATTTGCATTTAAAAAATATTGGCTGCCAAATGATGAATATATTGTACAAAAGCACAGTTGTTGACAATAAAGCTAAGACTGAAGGCAGCAATGAAAAGATAAGATTGATAGAAAACTTAACTAGTATGAAGAATAAGCAATGTATATGATTCAAGAAATGATTGAGAGGTAGACTCTAAAAAAGAAGATAGATGTGAGAATGAGAAAGTATTATCTAGGTATCCTGTTGCTCTCTATTTTGAATTACAAACTCATGGGGCTCCCTAATCACCTATAGTCCTCTGTCCATGCAAGGCTACTGTGATCATCATTTCAGCCAAATACTCTTAAGAATAATTAGCATGAGTCTTCATGTAGCTGAATCAGTGGATTTTTCAAGGATTTCTTATTTGACCTTTCTGTATTTAATATCTGATAACATTTCCTTGGAACACACTCTTCTCCTGATTCTCATGATATCACATTATTGTGGATAACTTCTATCTCTGGCCCTTTTTTCTAAGTCTCACTGTAGGATTTTCCTTTTCTCTCTGCCTAACAATTATTGGTGTCTTAGAGAATACTTGTTCACATAATCATATCTGATTACCAGTAATAAGCTAATAACTTTCTAATTAATCTCCCCCCTGTAGACCCCTTTAACTACATGACTAACTGTGCATTTGTATGTCTAATTATGTATCTCTATGGTAGCCCAATTCAAACCATCCAACAGATTATCTAGTTTGACTCTCAATATCTCCCTCCAACCTAAAGAACTTCTAGTGTTCCATTAGTAATTTAGCCAGTGACTACAATTTTGCTACTTATAAATATGCTAAAAGGTATAGACCCCTCTTCTTCTTCTTTATGCCTCTTCACAAACTTTTGTGAATCTTAATTTTTTTTCTAAGTTGACGGAGAAATCCAAATGTTCTCTGTAAATACTACATTAAAAAATTTTTAAAAATTTAGCTAGGTTGTTTCCGGATCCTCATTCAGTGATTTGCTGTATTCATTTATGTATTTGAAACAGTTTTGTCATATCTTGATGTACCCAAAGAATATGAACAGTCAGATGGAAATCAGCTTAAGGCAGTTAAGTTTAATAACCCAAGAACTTTCTTTTCTAAAGTACTGTATTTTTCCTCTATCATATAAAACAATAATACTTAATTTTATGCTCATATTGTACATATTTAGGAACATTTTAAGGGACAAAGGGTGAAAGAAGTTCACAGCTCTAATGAACAAATAAAATTTTACTTGGGATTCTAAAAAATACAATTCATCAGTATTAATTTCAACATAATAGAAAAATCATTTGCATTCATGATGATTCAGATCCAGATTGACAAAATTAGTTATTATTTTTATTTATTTATATGATCTAAATACTTACTATTTTCATGGTATTTTGCACAATAAAAAATTTTTAAAATGGTCTCTTCCTTACTCCTGGGCAACTCAACATTTAAGGTGAATGAGTTTAGGAAGAATGAGCATGTGCTATAATTTTGAGTGTGAGGATTGGAATTATTCATTCTGTTCTAGGGTAACTGAAAAGAGTTTAGGAAAGAAATGTTTGATTCAAATCCTGAAGTGTGGATATATTTTTGAAAAGAAGTTGTGAGGGAAGGTTTTCAAACAGAATATAAATAAATTTAAAACAAAAATAAATTTAAAAATCTAAGTTATTTTCTTTAATAATTCGATGTTTTTTGTATCACATGGGTATAATTTCTTATAAGCATTGAAAGGTTTGATATTGAAGAAAAGACAAATATAAACACATTTATTTATTTACATGTTCAAAGCCTCAGACAAATATCTCTTTATCTGCATTGTATGACTAGGACATTCTATTTAACTAAATGCAGAGGCAGTCATTTGACTAGAAGGTGCCCTCTACAGAAATAATTACAGATCTGGATTACCAGCTTTTAACTTTGATGAAAGTAAGCACTTAAAATTAATACATTCTTGGTGTATAAATTTCTGTTTCAGGGCTAAGAGTCAAGGTTCTTTGGTTGATACATAAGAAAATGACTTTTTTTATTTGAGTAGAAAAAGAGTTGGCTGAAAGACACAAGATAGTACATCTACGTAAAGTTATAATGACAAGAAAGAGCTCAAATTGGGCAGAGACCAGGATTATTTCAGGACTGTAGGCAATAAGAAGCACTGAACAGATTCAGTCTAGGGCTAGTAGAGAACTATGAGCCTTGACTAAAGGTCACACCCTGACTTCACTCCACCAGATTAGAGGAAAAGGGAGTGATTGTCCAAAGTAAAATACAAGTGTTCTTAACAGAGGAGGAATAGATTCTGAGTGGAAAGCCAGACATTTTCCTATATACTTAATTTTCTTCTTTATTGGATATTCTTATTTTCAAACTTTTTTTCTATTTCTCAAGTAATAGTTTAAGTCTTTTCTTGTCTCCAATTTGTGAAACCATACGTATGACTTCCCAGACTCTCATAAATATTCAGATCAAACTTTTCCCAGCTTTCACCATTACATTAATCATCAGAAATGAATGTATATCCAAATAAACAAAAATCAACCAAGCTCCAAGTGTGCACTTGTGTGTTGTTGCTTTGTGTGTGGGAGTTGGGGTGGGCAGATGGTGTATCAAAATCATCTTGGTAGGGTGAGACTTTAGAAAATCTAATTATACATCCATTACACTTCCAATTTGGGGACAAAAAGGGACCTTTCTTTTTAAAAGCTACTCACTGGTGATTATATTATTTTCATAATCTCCCTTACCCCCAAGTAGAAGACTGTTAATAGAAACACTTTCTACTGGTCCAGCTTTCTGTGACCATTACAAGAAAATTGGTGAAGATTTTTACCTCCTTATAAAGAAGAGCTTCATAACTTTGTAATTTTGATTATCCTTCGATTGGAATAAGATGTCCTGCTAAACAGTAAGTGCTTTATCCCTAGAAGTGTTTGCATGGGAGATGTATGATCATCTGCCAGAGAGGAAAATGCTTGGAAATGAGACGATGACCTTTCTGTCCAACTGAGAGCTAGAATACTTGATGACACGATGTTACAATTAACTATGTGAACTATATAAAAACAATAAATGCACAAGAATGGAAATCTCACCAAACATCAAAACTTGTTTCATGTTCTTGAAAATTGTATCACAGTATGAGAACTTCTTAGTGACAGACTGAATGATGTATGATAAGCAGCTGTCCAAATACTGTACTTTTAGTAACATAGATTCCATTTCAATTGTCTTCAATGACTGAAAGGACTATTAGAACTCAAAAGAGTTCAGATAAAACTTGATATTGGAATGTTAAAATATGGCATGCTCTGGGGTATTCAATACTTTAAAAAATAAAATCTCATTACTAGACTAGAAAATAATAATGATGAAAAGTAGTATTTTCCAGTAGGGTGGCAGATTTATTTAAAGGTCACTGAGATAAATTCTAAGTTCAAAATATGTTTTAGTCTTTGTTCTGTAAATTTTTATTAGTACATATTTTCAGTACATAATTATTATATTGGTTGTGAAAAGTTGATGCATGTATATAACATATCTTTTTTCCCATTAAGTTTATTGGTACATTTTAGGTATAAACTACAGATACATTCATCATTGGGATCTTGTACCACTATATGAGTATCTTGGTTCTTATTTATTTCCCCTTCCCCTACCCTCCCTTTACCCCCTCCAACCTTCCCTATTTTCAAAGACTTTGTTTCCATTTTGTTTCCTTTTCTCATATTTTTCTTTTCCCTTCTTTCCTTTCCCCTACTCTTCCCACTTCCCCTAGTCTTTTAGACCTTTTCTTCCTATTACACAATACCAATTTTACATTTTTAAAATTACAATATGAAGATCTAGAAGACATTACCACAGATTTTACAGAATTTAAAAAGATATAGAAAGCATATTACAACAATCTTTTTAAAAAATAAATTGGACAGCTTGTAAGAAGTAACTTGGAAGACAAATTAATGAAACTAACTCTGAAGGAAATATAAAATTTGAATAGCACCTATTAAAGAAAGTATATTCCTAGCTTGAACACCTACCTATAGGACAACAGCAGGCTCATAAACATTTTAACTGATAAATTATATCAAACAATTAAAGCAGAAAAAAGAAGGAACACTTCTCCCCTCATTTTAGGAAATCAACATTGTGCTAATCCTAAAACTGGATAAAGATAATAGAAGAAAAAAGTATGAACATAAATAGAAATTTGCTTAACAAAACAAACTATTAGAAGACAGACCTGGAAGTATGTAGAAAGTGGTTTTATTACAGGGATGGCAGTATTGGTTCAGCATTGGAAGATCTACCCCCTGAAATCATCACTTTAACAGAAGAAAGGAAAAAGCCATATGATCCTGTCACTAGTTGGAGAAAAAGTATTGGACTGAATTCTACAGCTGTTCATGGTAAAATCTATCAGGAGACTGGAAGTAGAACAGAACCTTCTCAACAGATTAATGACATATACTCCATACTTCCAGTAAAAACACCTTATATAGCCAGGGATTTAGCTCAGTGGTTCTGGCGCCTGCCTCACAAGCGCAAGGTCCCAAGTTTGATCCCCGGTACCAAAAACAAACAAACAAACAAAAAAACACCTTATATGAATGGAGATGATTCAATGGTTTCTCCCTAAGGTGGGGAATAAGGGAAGATATGCCTACTCTTCATCTGTCCATTAAACTTTGAAACATAGGCCCAAAACAAAATAGTCTGGCAATAAAATGACACAAGTAAGATAGGATCGGCAAGGTAGAAGTAAAATTTTTATATATAGATGAAATGATCATCGACAGAGAAAATACTAAGAAATCTCTAGGAGCCCCTTGAACTCATATTTGAATTTAGCAGGATTAGAAAACACAGGTATATATAAAAATTCAGGTCTATGTATACTTGCCATAAATGAAGAATTGGATATTGAAATTTAAAAATTATGTAGGAGTACAAAGGACCTAGAAAAGTAAAAAGAAAACAAAAAACAGTGTTGGAAGACATTTAGTACCTAATTTTAAGACTTCCTCTAAAGCTACAGTAATTAAGACAGTGTTGGTGTAAGGAAAGACATATAGATCATT
>NW_004624754.1:919951-970351 GCF_000247695.1 Heterocephalus glaber | reverse complement strand
AGTTTTTTTATGTCATCTGCACTCTCTCCTGTTTCTTCATTGACTCCAATCAGTCTTATGTTATTCTTCTTTGCAACACCTAGCAGCTGCTGGATTGATTTCTTGTGGTCCTTTACAATTTTAAAGAAATTTTCCTTTTCCTGGTAATTAATTGCAATCTTCTATATCTGAAATTCTATCCTCAGATTGGCTCATTCAGCTGTGTAAACTTACAGTGGAGTTTTTAATCTCCTGGAAATCTCTTTGCATCTTTTATGGATTCCATTTGTTTCCTATGCTGGGATTCCATCATGTTCCTGAGTTTCTCTCTAGATTTATTAATCATATCTTGCATTATGAGCACAATCTTTGCTGTTATCTGAGAAAGTATTTCTGATTTCACTTTTTTTTTCAGATCCTCTTTTGGTGCCAGTTCAGGGAGTCCAGGTGGTTGAGTATCAGAGTGTTCCATCTTGTTTCCCTTTGGGGTTACTGTAGGTAATCTGGAAGTCTGGTTTTGAGACTTATTTATGTGTCTTCTCATTTTGGGGTGGGGGTGTGCTGCTGCCGCCCATGCAGCTCACCTCCTCTGTGCTGGTGGGGGTGGTACAGCAGCCTGGAACCCGCCTTTGTGCCCTGGGAGCTGCTCACCTACTCTGTGCTTGCAGGGGTGGTAAGGCAGCTGGTAGCCTCCTCTTATGTACTGGGAGCTTCTCACCTCCTCTGCGCTTGAGGGGCTGGTATGGCAGCCGGAAGCCTACTCTTGTGCACCTGGAGCTGCTCGCCTCCTCTGTGCTTGTGGGGGTGGTACAGCAGCCCGGAAGCCCCCTCTTGTGCCCTGGGAGCTGTTCACCTCCTCTCTGCTTGAGGGGTTGGTAAGGCAAACAGAAGCCTCCTCTTGTGCGCTGGGAGTGGCTCACCTCCTCTGTTCTTGTGGGGTATATATAACATATCTTAATTCCTTTTTCATCCTCTTCCCTCCATCACTTGGTTCCCTTTCCTTCTGAAAAAGATCTATCTACCTTTTTCCTATTATCTGTATTTTATTTTGCCTTTTAATTTACTTATGTTTTGTGTTTCTCATATAAGAGAAACCAGATCATATTTAAGCTTGCATATCTGATTTATTTCATGTAACATTATGGTCTTGAGGTGTATCCATTTTCCTACAAATGACTTGTTTATCATTTATTATGGTGGAGCACCTTTTTCTACCACCAGTGAGTTATGCTATTGATTCAACAATGTCTATATTACTAAAGTTGAGGGGGAGTGAGGGACACAATAACTCTACATGCAGGGTTCTATAAGACCAGATTCCTGGGCATATAATTTCACACCCTAGATTATGGGTAAAAGAGTAAAGAAGACCATGTTTTCTGCCAAGTAGAAAGGCAAATCCAAAGTCAGCAAGTAGAAAAGATGACAGAAACATACTAATTGTTATACAGAAATTGAATAAAAAAATCTGGATGAGGAAAACAAACATCACCAAGATTGTTCACCTCAGGGATTATTTGGTCATGCCTTATTGTGTATGTTGATGTTTTTATAGTTAATTTAGAGGAGGAAAGTCAGGCAAGTTTTAAGGTCTGGAATTTGCCACACATTTTGGAGCTAGAGAGACTGCTGCCTATGGGAAAAGCTCAAATCTAAGACCTAGATATTAATGCAGAAACAAACTGCTGAATGATTAAATAGATGAAACCCTGGAGGACACTGACACTGGAAGAACTTTCTGAGTAGAACCCCAATTGCACATCAAATATCAATAAATGAGATTATATCAAATTAAAAGCTTCTGCACAGTAAAAGAAACAATCAGCAGACTGAATACACAACTGAGGCAAAACATTTTCCAACATTTTCCATTATCCTTGGATAGTGGACTGATATATAGAATATATAAAAAATACAAAATATTCAGATCCCCAAATAAAATATCCAATCAGAAAATGGTCAACTTAAATAGACCCTTATCAGAAGAAGTATGAATGGCTAATAAATAGATGAAAAATGTTCAACATCTATGGCCATCAGAGGAATACAAATTAAAACCACAATGAAATTCCATCTTACTCCACAAAGAACTACTAAGTTCAAGAAATCAAACAGTAACAAATGCTGGTGAGGCTGTTGGGGGTGGGGTGGGGGAAGGAAACCATTCTACATTGTTAGTAGAAATATAATGCAACATAATCACTCTGGAAATCAGTATGGAGATTCCTCAAAATCTAAAACTTGAAATTTCATTCAACTCATGTTCCCACTTCTAGGTAGATTCTCGAAAGACTTAAAGACATCATACTACAGTGATACATAGGGCCGGGGATTTAGCTCAGTGGTTCTGCCACCTGCCTTGCAAGCACAAGGACCCGAGTTCAATCCCCAGTACCAAAAAAAAAAAAAACTGACTACAGTGATACTTGCATATCCATGCTTATAGCAGCAACAACTTACAATAGCTAAATCTTGGAAGCAATGTACAATGAATGGGTAAAGAAAATGGGTTGTTTATACACAATGGATTAAAGGCGGATAAATTTGTAGGAAAATAGATGTAACTTGAGGTCATAATGTTTAGGGAAATAAATCCAACTTAAATATCACATAACTTCTCTTATATGAGGTACCTAAAGCATAAAAAAATTAAAGAGCAAAAGAAAAGGTGCATAGTAGGAAAGAGGAAGAAAGATCTTTGGTAAGTAGGAAGATGATATTGAAAAGGAGGGAGAAGGGAGAAAAGGAAGAGAAAGAGAAATAAAAAGAATTGAAATACATTATGTACTACTTTCTACAATGAGTATAATCATTATGTTCTATAAACATGTTCTAATAAAGTTTTTAAAACTAAAAATAAATTAAAAATATAAAGATGGTAATAGAAAATGTCACTCCCCTCTTAATAATGTAACATGTTTCTGTTTTGAGATTTTTTTGTTTTGTTTCATTTTATACTTACCAGAAACAATACTTGTGGTAATTTTAATGACATAATTTAATCTTTTGTTAAAATGAACAAATATTTTGCTATTGCCTTTTTTAAATGGACATGTGAATTTACCCAAATGTCTTTGTTCTGTTTATTTATGATAATTTAGACCCTGCTTTTCTTAGACTTGGCTAAGAATATAGCACAAATACAAAGTCTGTTCAATCATTCAATGGGAAATGTTTGCTGATACTTTAATTCATTGTGTATAAAGAACACATATGCGCAAACCTAGTTTACAATTTTTCTGCCATTGATTGGTTTGAGAGTGTTTCTTCTCTCTATTTGATTTTTGTTTTTCTTTGTGTACAATGGAGGATTAAGTGAGTAAGATCAGAGGTCACCTATAAACTGAAAAAAGGCAACAGACTGTTAGGTTGGCTAAGGCAGTACATTTTTCTATTTTGTCTTGTCATGAGTTGTTACACCTTTTGGTAAGGCATGCATACTCATTTTGCTTGGTGATCCTCCATTGTGCTACAGGACTGAGCTACATCTGAACTTTATGATTTTATCTCTATATGGATTTTGTAAGCAGTTGAGTTTGGAGTTTGTTTAGAAATTTTATTTAATTTCTTGAAACTCCTAAGGCTTTAATTCTACAAATCCTCTGAAAGAATGAAGGTTCTCTCTTTTCCCCATTAGTTAGAGGAAGGATGAGATGACTAGAAATTTATATATGGTCACAACGTGCAGGTATAAGACCTTCTCTATTGACTGTCCCATTTACCACTCAAAACACTCCAGGGAGATAGGTATTATTGTCACATTTTCTAGGTAACAAAATAGGGTCATAGAAATTAACAACTTCTCCAGTATTAGAAGCTTATTGTGGAAATCAGGTTTAAACTCAGATATATTTGTCTCCAAAATGTTCCTGAGTCTTAGTTTCCAAGATTTTTAAAACATAAATTTAGATAAACAAAGGATATCTGATGTCAAAATATCTGAATCTATTTTCAAAATATTTTATTTCCATGGTGTTTTCTTCACAATCAGGGAATTATCTTTATACTGTGCTTAGGAAAATACATGACCACTTAAAGAGACACACAACATTTAGGAATAATTATTATTATTACAAGAAATTTGGCTTTAATTCTCATGTTGATGTGACTTTGGAAAATGTTACAAACCATTTAAATTTGAAAATATGATGACATTTTATCTCTGTTACAATTTTTCTTCTTTGTCACAGAACACTACAGTATCTTATAAATTCAACCTTGTTTGTACAACAAAACACATACTTTGAAATAGCACTTGATCACCTAGAAATTTAGTTGATATAGAACAGTTAGGGTAAAGAGAAGTTCAGATGTGTTTGGACACTGAATAATGGTAGTATAATCATTCATTGAATATAAAACTTTGACTAGAAAATTCATCTTTCAATTTCCATTTGATAATTTTGTAAAAATTAATTCAGCTAATTGAAACCTAAGCTTTATTTAGGGTGATTCCTATGTTATGTTAGGCACTTAATTGGCTTTCAGTAAACATAATGGGCAGCAAGTACCCAGAACAAGAATAATGTATTTAAAAGGGAGAAGGAAAAAGAAGATACATTGAAAACAAATTTGTCTATATGAACTCAGTTTTCTACATTTTTAAGGTTTGGACAATCAACATCATTCTAATTTGATGAAAGAATGGATATGGTGAGTTTTTAATGTGTTGTTGTTTTTTACTTTAAACAAACAGTGTTCAGATTTACAGGTGTTTTCTGCAAGAGTTGTGTAAATTAATTTAATAAGTATTAAATCAATGAGACTGTTAAGTTTTACTCTCAGTGAGGGATGTTAGGTAGAAGGCCACAGAAACTGTTGCCCTTTTCAAATAATTCACAAATGCACTAATTATGTGTCAGATATGAAAGTTGAGGTACTGTGACCTTCAAGCCAACAAAAGAGCTTTTCAAGTAAGCCATTTCCACGTACATTAATAACGTAACAATGCCCTTCCACAGTTAAATAATGTATGGCTGTTATTTTATTATATGTAAATGCAAGCCAAGAATTTGACTATTGACGTATTAAAAGTGATGCTATAAAAAGCAAAAAAAATGTAAATAATATTTGGTGGCATGCTTAAAATAGTAATCAAAGATATGCTTGTGATTTATCAGCAGCGTTGCAAACCAATGTGGAGTTTTTCTGCAACAATATATTTTGGGTCAGAATAGTGAAAATTACAATGTATTAACACATAATAACTTACTGAGACATTAGAGAAATTAGGAAAAGATGCTATAAAAACTACTTCTTGCAATGTTAAAGGCAATAATGGATTTTGTAGATCAGAGAAGAGATGTCTCTGTGCTAGCAAGAGAAATGTTGACTGAGTGTGGTTTAGAGAAAGTAATTCCACACCTTTTCCCATGGTTATGATATGAAGAAGCTATTTGTAAATACCATATATAGGTAATGGACATAATGGTAATTATTTAAAAGAACACCCATAAAAGAACACTTACTGCAAGAGAATGTAAGTTTCAAAAGCAATAATAAAAAATGAAATTTAAGTGTCACTAATGCTTGAATTATATTGACTGCTTGAATGTCAAACAGTGTCCATTAAGCTGTAATACAAAATCAAGAAGAGGAAAAAGTATTTAATTATCTTTTATTTGTCCAGCTTGAAGTATATTTGATATTGAATAAAACATGGATAAGATACATTCATGCTTAATGCAACTTAAGTATGCATAATAGACCTCTGGGAAATAATAAACCAATTACAAACTTAAAATAAACCACAATCATATGAGATTCCAAGAATTTATTAGTATGTAATCTGTAGATAAATTTTTTCCAGTCCCATAAGAGCTTCTTATTATGGGTTAGATGTTGATACCAAGAGAATATAGAAGGTTTAGTGATTTATTCATCAGCATTTTCCTTTTGTTTTTAACAGTTCTCTAGAGCCCGTGATTGTTGTTTTAAATGAGTCTCTGAATTTTTCATAAAATATACACCAGTGACATTTGTGAGAATTGTTACTGTAATTTCAGTGAATGTTTAAATGCTCTAACATATCCAGCATAACAAGTGCTTCAGAAATTCCTTGATGAACTAAAATATTTTCCACTAAAATTGTATTTAAATTGTATTTAAGGTGGCAAATCTTGCTTGCTCCATGTCTACAAATGAAGATGGAAGTAAAATTGTCAGAACTGCAGCCAATCACCTGGGAACACTGTGTCCACAGGTATGATGACTATGTTACTCTATTTTTTCATAAATGAATATATATATATATCCATTTTTTCATAATATAGAAAAATATATTCACTTTAAAGATGGATGACTGAATTTTTCAGCATCATGATTCATTCTCTATAAAGGAACTGGTTCTTGAAGCTCTTTTAGATAGTCCTGAGAGATTTTATGATAATGCTAAATATCTTCCAGAATTCTGAAAATTTGCAAGAACTGTTGTAAATGAATATGTTGAATCTTGAAAATTAGAGTTTTTTCTATTGATCTATCTTGCTAAATTCCTTTCATCTAATGAAGGCAAGGTGGCAGTCTTAATGGAAATCCTAGAATATTGTAACCTAAAACTATCTTATCTAGTAAAAGTCTCTTATTTTACAGATGAACAAACTGGGCACTAGAGGATGATTATTATTATATAAGTATTTATTATAAACCACTGGTTGTTTTAGAGGGCAAAACAGAATGCTGACAAATGCTTCAATAAAGTCATTGATGACCTCTGCCCAAATTTTTACTACATGAAATGGTACAATCTATTTTTTATGCTGTTATTTTTATGATAAAACACTTAATGGCATATTCTGATGAATCAGAAATATTTTCTTGTCAACAATTTAGGAGTTTGTTAAACTCTGAAGAGCAACACAGCTTTTGGGAATTATTTCTAGATGACTGGTAATCACAGAGCCATGAATCAGGATGCACTGTATAAGGCGATCCTTAATGTCCCTGTGTTAGAAGAGGGAAAGTATCATATGGATTCTTCCTAAAAAAAGACCACGTATGTTGTAAGGATGTGAAATATAATAATGATTAGGTACTGGATAGCCTCTGGATATCTGTTGAGGTTCTTACTCTATTAAAAGTAAAATATGTGTTAACTTCATGATTTGTGTTTCTGACAATTTCCTTTCTATAAATATTGAGGTAACAATGAGGGAAATTCCTTCTTTGGACCTTATATTGATTAAGAAGTAAAAACTGGTTAGAGGGTCTGCAACTGAGATCTCCCAACTGATGTTAGTTTTCTACGAGACCTCATAGGGAACAGAATACTGCAATGAGATCTCTGAAGTACTTCAGTCAATTATACTTCCACCAATAGTCTACGAGAGTTCTCATCTTTCCATATCATGCCTAACACTTGATGTCACTTTATAAAACATCTTTTAATCTGAGGAGTGTTAAGTATATCTTATTGGTTTTGCTTTGCAATTTTTAGATTATTTGATAGAATATTTTTTCAAATATTTATTAAGTATTTTTCTAAGTCTGTGGCTTGCCTATGCCCTTTGACAATTTTACCTGTGTTGTTCACATTTTTTTATCAATTCATTAGAATTTGTTAAAAAATCTGCCAAATGTGACTTTTCCTTTAACTTTCTAAATAATAGTTTAAACAGAATTGTAAGAACTTTACTCTAAATGTTATTCATCTTTTAATTCCCCTAATAAATATTTATTGAGCACTTCCTTGTGTTCTGGTTTGTGATTTTTGGCCTTCCTAAAAATTTCTACCAACAAAAATGTCATAGTTTTTTTTTCCACAAGATTGAAGTACTGTTATTCAAAAATTAGTTCTTTATTCTTTTTGAAATTTACTTTTGTATATAACACGACATGGGGTGTCTTAGTTACTCTTTCATTGCTGGGACAAAATACTGGATACTCACAAGTTAAAGAAGAAAAGGTTTATTTTAGCTCACAATTTGTAGAGGTTTCAATGCACGGTTGGCCAGCTCCAAGGCAGGGCAACATAGAAGAAGAGAAACAGTTCATGGCAGGGTAGGCAGAAAAGCAGCAGAAGCAAACCTCCTTTTCTCTTTATATTCCATGCAGCTACAAGGATTTTGGGAGGTGCCACCCACACCCAGGGAGTGGTTTCTGTTTTCAGTAAATCCATTCAGCCACACCCAGAAAAATGCTAAAGAATTGGTGGACCAATCCAGTACCACACACCCTTAATCCCAGTATCACATACCCATGATATAGCCACCTCCCAAAAGTCCCACCTATGAGTGCATGAAGCTTTGGGGAGACATCTAGATACAAGCCATAACATGGGGATCACTTTTTTTATAGTGCAAACAATTTGGTCATCATCATGTATTATTTTATCCTTTCTCAAGTTTTACACACACATACACACACACACACATATACACACACACATATACTCTGTCTCCATTTTTTTCCTATATTTATATAGATGTCCATATGTATGTATATAAAATATAATACATGAAAATTTGCAGTACATATATACTTATATAATATACATATATAAATATAATGCATGCATATGAAATACATATAATTTTTACTACTCCATCTGTAAACTGTATAGGTTGATAAATTGAAACATTTTATTTTATTATTTCATAGTATACAAGTTTTTGACTTTCCATTTTGTTTATTTGGTTCATAAACTATTTTGAAATAGTAGCATCATAATATATTAATTATGGTTTTATACTACATCTTGATCTCCTTTAGGGAAATTGGCTCACTTGCTTTTTTTGAAAATTTGAATTGCTATCCTTAAATGTCATTCTATAGTTTTGAACTAACTTTTGAATTCTAGATGAGTTAAGAATAACTAAGTATTGAGTATTTCTATCAAGAAACATGTTATATGTATCTTTTAATCGTGTTTTACCCTTTAGGGGTGCTTTAGTTTTTTAGTACTTATTTTAAAAATTCCATGGCTTAAAAACTTTTCTATATTCTGATAACTTCCCAAATTTTCTGTACAGATGAAGTATTTTCCAAAATAAATGACTCATATTTATTTTTCCTTTTGATTTCTCCATTTTCATATATAGAAGACATCAAAAATGTAAAATAGTAAAAATCTATTTTTTTCCATTTCCATATCGTTCTACTTCTCCTTCAGTTTTATCAGTTTTAGTTTAGAGGATAGCCATTTAAGTGATTGCTTAAGTGAAAAACCTGGAGTGTGGGATTCTTTATTCAATAAATATTTATTGACCATTTATTATGCAGTAGTTATAGCTTATGCATCTGGAGAGAAGATACTCATTACTTATACTTCATGTACTCAGTAGAAATATATTTGATGTTCAATAACTATTTCATATGTAAATAAATGATAGATATTATTCTATATTTGTAAAGGGAAAGAAAGCTTTTGGCAATTTTTATAATATTATTTTTAATGTTTCTTCTTGACAAATAATACAGTATTAGTTTGAGCTCTAACTGATGAAACCAAACCTTTAAAATGGCTTATTAGGTAAATGTGCTAACCAAGGATGATACCTTTCCTAGTAGGCTCCAGTAATCTGCTCTTTTCCTAGGCCATTTCAATATTTAATTATCTATTTGAATTATCAGTCATGATTTTTTTAAAGTAAAACAGTAAAGAAAACACTTTAACTAAAAAATCTATTCCCAAAGAGCCTAGGTGTTATTAATATGAATTAAAATGTATTATCCAAATGAAATATGATAGTTATAAATATTAACCTATTATATATTGAGGACTATAAAGCCAATTGCAAAGACAGGGAATTGGAGAATAGTGACTCAACAAAAATTTATTCTCCAAAAGATTAGAAGTGTTAGTTAATAATTATCTCAGTGTGAATCCACACCTTGTTATAGCTTTCAGAAAAGCTAGTATGATTTAACATATTTTGTCATAGAATAAGTTCTACAAATGATTCTCAACCTTCTCTGTACTTCAAATTCATTTTTCAAACTGTATGTTGTATGCTATGGTTAGTGTGATGCATTTTGAAATTTGGAATTGGTATGCCTGGAGTGTAGCCTAGAATCTGTGTGTGCATATGTGTGTATGAGTTCCACTTTGACATTATCTATTGAAGTAAACAACAACATACCTTCAGGTCAACTTCCAACAATTTATGGTACAGATATGTGTGCAGTTGCATCAGAGTCTATGAGTAAGATTTTCATGCAGTTGTTTGTAATGTTTTTTGTTTTTTGTTTTTTGGGGGGGTACCGGGGATTGAACTCAGGACCTTGTGCTTGCCCGGCAGGTGTCAGAACCACTGAGCTAAATCCCCGGTCCAATTGTTTGTAATGTTAAAAGCTAGAAACACAGAGAATGTTGTAAGCTGTTAAACTACTAATTCTACTTTATCCACAAGATAAGTGAAAAAAGAAAATTTCAGATGAGTATGTATATGATTCCATTTATGGCAAAATAGATAGATCAAGTTTATTTATTTATATATTCATAGAAAAAAATGTTTAAAAGTTCCTCCTGAGGTTTTTGTTTTCATTTTTGTTTTTCAGTAATGGGGATTGAATTAAGGGCCTTCATACCGACCTACACCTCCAGACATTTTTTTTTTTTTAATTTTAGGAGAGAATCTTACTAAATTGCCTAGACTGGGACTGAAATTGTGATCTTCTCATCGGATACTCAGAGCCAGGGTGCTGGGATTACAGGCATGAACCACCATACTCAGATTGTTGTGTTTATTAAGATAGGATATTGGTATGTAGCCCAGATTGGCCATAGACTGATGATCTCTTGCCTCTGACTCTTAGGGGCCAGGATTGCAGGTGTGCAATGTCATTAAAGTTTTACTAGCGGTAGCCTCGGGGACAAAGGCAAATGAGGGCTTTTACATTCCACATTATTTCTTTCTTGGACGTTTAATTTAACCAGACATTGGTATTTTATTAATTTCCAAACAAAACTCAACCTGTTGAACATTTCCTTGACTGTGTAAGTCAGGTAAACCCTGGGTGAGGAGGAGCTGACAGGTGGGCACTGAACTTTTATTTGTTATGTACAATTGA
This sequence comes from Heterocephalus glaber, assembly GCF_000247695.1. The sequence goes on along the minus strand of NW_004624754.1, from coordinate 959,362 downwards.
ATTCACCCAGATGTCAGTGAATTGAATTGTCCTAGTTCTTTTATTGTACAAAAAGGACAACATTGGGGTATAGCTCAGTGGTAGAGCATTTGACGGCAAAAAGGACAACATCTACAGTGGTTTTTTCCAGTTAAAGGTAGTTTACTGTAAAAAAAAGAATTATCACTTGGAACATATTTAGCAGAGGATGTCTGAGATAGAGGCATATCTTGAAAGTATGTCATGTGAAAACCTCATAAAAAGCAACAAAGAATTTCCAGCCAGGAAAGGTAAAACTTGAAGAAACAAGATAACTGTCATCAAATCTTTAAAGGGGTATGGTGTGAAAGACTTGTTTTGAAGGTCCCTGTGGGGCACTACAACATATGAGGTGAATCTCAAAGTGTACAATTTCATCTCCATAGAGACAAGATTTGTAACAGAACTTCCCTGAAAGAAATTGGAGTTCATAGAAGAGGATGGATTTGGAATTTCTCTACACCATAGACATTTTACATAAAGAGGATGAGTGCTTTACCAAGTTATTACTTGGAGGTCACAAGACATTTTGGTTTAGAAATATTTTAATATTAAGTCCTGAAACACTCGAATGGATTTGTATTTTTTAAAATGAAATAAATTTTATCTAGTTTCATTTTTTATCTAAAAAGTACTAGTACATGCTTATAGTACATAATGTTTAGGTACAGATACCTAACAAATCTTGATTGCTCTTATTCCCCCCTTCCCTTCCCCTCCTCCCTCCCACTATCTCTAGATCCCCTTCTCCTTTTTCTTTTTAGTTCATGTTTGTGGTACATAATAATTACATTCATTGTGGTTAGTTGGTACATATACCTACCGAATCTTAATTCTTTTTACATACACTTTTCCCTCTAGTCCAACCTTCCAACTCTTTGTTCCCTGCTCATTTGCTAAAAAATCTCTCTCCCTGTTTCCTTTTATCTATTCTTTCATTTACTTTGGATTTCTCATATAGGAGAAACAACGTGAAATTTAATGTGTGTCTGATTCATCTCACTTAATATTGTATTTTCAAAGCACATCCATTTCCCTACAAATGATTCAAATTTATCCTCCTTTATGGCAGAACAGTACCCCATTATATATTGATACCATATTTTCATTATCCATTCATCTGTTGATGGAGATATAGGCTGCTTCCAAGATTTAGCTATTATGAATCGTGCTGCTATAAACATTGGTGTGCATGTATCACTGTAATATGATGTCTTTCAAGCTTTTGGGAAGATGCCTGTAGTCCTTTTCATGTAAAGGAGAGAAATGTGACCTGGGTGATAAGATAGATGGAGTACTATAGGTGTATTTGTTCTACTGGAAGAATAAAGCTGTATATAAGGCTCAGTCTTTGTTCCATTTAAAAAAATGACTTGGAAGGATATTTGAAAAATAAATATACTTGCATGTGAGAAAACAATTAGAAAGATATACAGAAATAAAAGTTCTAAAATACATTGATTATTTGGACTAATGTTTGAAACCTCATAAGCTGAAATTGAATAAGGACACATATGAAGTTGCCCTTAGCATAAATAAGATCTATTGTGCTAGTGAACTAATAAAACATTGCTTGTAGAAAGTGGATATTTGTTATCTAGTTCAATGATTTCTAAACATGGGACCATGAGAGCATTTTCATGATCTATAGTGCAATTAGGTCACTTTTACATGAAGTAAAAATTTATTCAACTTTTAAGTTCTGGATATTTGTGCTTTTTACTTGCTTGATATCTTGCAAAAGCATTTCATTTCAAAGAAAGTAGGTTAGTTTTTCATTGTTGAAAAATTTCCAAGCCGGTTAGTCCTTCCTTTTCCATTCTGCCTCTTACTTTTAAAAATATATTTGTAGCCTGAGAATTAAAATATATTCAAAGTACTAGTTTAGGAAATTTAACTATGTATGTCAGTAGCATGACCTATGGGCCACATTATAGCCTTAAAATTATTAGAATGTTTAGGCTTTGCAATCGAGAAGATTCCCAGTATACTTAGCATAAGTGTGTCCATATATAGAATGCAATACTGGGTTCTAGACTCTGCAATTTAATTTAGGCCTATGCAGATAAAGAATGAGTTGTTTTAAGCCATGATGACTTATCACCCCATCACAGGAAGTCCTTAAACAAATCCAAATACACTGTGCCTTACCAAAGACATTGGGGAAAGGATTCATTTTTGCTAATAGAAGTATTAGACATTTTGTCCCTGGTGAATACATACTCAATTAGGCAGACTCTCAATAGTCCTTAGCTTCTCCAAAATCAAGTTAAATTTTCCAATCATTGACTAATTTAAATCAATATTTAACATAGTTTTATAGTGTCTTCTACTTATCCCCGTCATCAAATAATATTCAATGACCTGGTAGAACTAAAACAGCTTCCAGAGGAACCTAATTTATTTTCAGTGATGTGAATGGGAATAAAGAGACACTATTTTTACAAGCTTCCTTTTTCAGAATATAAAATTGCTTTCTGATGGGGTAGTATATTCGATTTGGTGGGTAGGGAAGGTAGTTGATTGTCCCAGACATAGAAGTATAAAAGGAAAAAAGTATTTGGAGAAGGGTATGGACTGGATATCACTGTACTCATATTTAAAATGTGGACAAATATAAGATCTATGGAGGAAAAATTTTGTTTCCCTGATGTATCTAAACAGTAATGCTAGATGCATAGTACAATACTTCAATACTTGTGAATGATTGAGTGATTAAGTGAATGATTGTTCCTGAAGAAACTCAGTTTGGATTACAAGGATTGGCAGTTGAATACTGAAAGACACCACTATATTTCATTCTTCTTTGTTCTCTGGGAGGTATAAAAATTCTAATTTTTAATCAAAGTGATAAAAAGTCCCAGTATGACACTTTGTCTACTGAAGTGCAAGTCATATGAAATGACTGGCATTATCTCCCCTTGCTTGGACAGGATTGTTTTGTTACAATAGCAGCTTGTTCTGATTAAATTATGATGTCTCTACTGTATTTAGTACATGCTTCAGGAAGGACACTGGGTTATAACTTTCAAATGAAAAAAGTCCTGATTTTTATGTTTTTATGATAAAAACTTGTCATATTCATGAATGGAAAGCATTTATTTTTCTAAATATCATGCTTTTGGAAAGAAAATATACTTATTTTGTTTTCAGTAAATGATGACAGATGTTTTTCTTACAACTGAACAATATAAGACTCAAATAATCAATGTGAAATAAGTATTATTTAAGAATTCCCGGGTGCAGCTATAAAAGCCATGACAAGACTTCTATAATTGTACCTAGTGTATTTATTTTCTCTTCAGGCAGTGGAAAAAATAGTCTGAGATTTTAGAAATAAGCAGACCTGTTATGGTATAAAAAAGCTAAAATAAGGTGATTAGTTTTTAAAAGCTGATCATATTTCAATGGTCACTCTAAAAAGTAGAGTAATTTCTGGTTCAATGTCTAAGACCAATTCCTTTCCAGTGATGGCACATTTGTGTGCAAAGATAGTATGTACTTGATTGCAACAATGAATCTGGTTGTTTTCTAGGTCTGGAAATTAATGTCTATGCCTTTGTACTGTCATTATTCTGCCTTCTGTCTCAGTTACACAATCAGCCTGTCCTGCTCACTCTTGAGAGATATTATTGACCACCTAGTGTGAGCACCCATGAAGCTAGGGTGAGCCAAGGTTATGGAGTAGAGAATCCAAAGGCATCCAGTGGGGCAGTTCTGAGGACTAAGAATGGTAAGGTCTAAGATTAATTAGAAGGAAAATTTTAGGAAATATGTCTTGGAAGAATAAATAGGATGGTAGCCATCAAATTCAAGAAGGGAAATAGGAAAATATTTTGATGATAACTTAAAAGTATTCAGAACTAAATATGATTTAACATGAAGGCCAATGCAAGAATTTTAGAATTAATCACAAGTCAGAGAGTTTATACCCTTGTTTATGCTGCAATATTAACTATGAGTTTAATATTAATATTTGTGGCGTAGTGGTATGTCAATATAAATGATCTATGCTAGCCTGGATGATGTTCTAGTCATGAAGGAATACTTTGGAGTTTTGCTTATATTAAGTTTACAGTAGAAAAAGTTAATTAAATATAATACGATATTTGGAGAGGAAAATATTGAAATAGCATGGGAATTAGATATTCATAGAGAACTCAGGATTTACAGAAAAGTGACATTTTCTATAAGTCTTAAAGGATTTGGACACTTAGGACAATATAGAAAGGGTATGATATGCAGAGCAAATTTATAATTGAAATTGAAAATATGTAATTGAGTCAGTCTAAATATATTCTTTCTTAAAAACGGAGCTACTGACATTCTTTTTTGTATAGGAGCATCACGGTGGTAGTGTTCAACATGTCAGAAAACTGAGAATCAACATTAAATACACAACTAGAAGCTCCCCTAGCCATCTTTTTAATGATGATAAAATGGTTCTACACATTTCCAGCTTCCTCTGAGGATGGTGACACTACTGCTCAACAAGTGGGAGGGTATATACCATGGAAAAAGTACGTTGTATTCCTTACTGCTCCATGAAAGACTTTAGATTTGGTTTAGTAGACTTCATTTAGTCATCACAGCTTTGGAATAGGAGAATGATATTATCACAGCTATACTTCCTGGGGATTAATCTGGAAACTGTTAATAGAATAGAAAAAAGAAGAGAAGGACCAGTTAAGAGATTACTGATAATACATGCAGAAAGTAGGATCTGATGAAGGGATACAGGAATAATATTTTATAAAGTAGAAAAAAATTGTATATGGTCTATATAAATTGACCAGCCACAGAAAATACACTGAAAGACTGTGATGGTGGAGGTAAAAGATGGTGAATTTGAAGTTTTTAGTCCAACACCTGGGAAGATAGCGGTTTTGCAGTAGAAAGTGGAAATAAAAAGAAGGACTCAACACTTTAAGGCAGAAAATAATAGATCAGGATAGATAGATAGATAGGCAGACAGACATATTGATAGAAAGAATGCTATCTACTATCTGCTCACCAGGTTGAAATTAAAACAAACACTACCAGAATTTGAGATGTCACAGCTAAATATGGTAGCCATTCATATAGAAGTTATGGTTGATAAAAAATGAGAAATTAGAGTCATTTATAGCTAAATGGATGCACATTGAGGCGATTCTCTTAAGTGAAATAAACAGGACACACGTGTAAATACCGAATAGTTTCTCTAGTGTGAGAAACTGAAAGTGTAAATAAGGACTAAAAGGTATAATAGATAATGTGAAATAGGAAGAAAAGGGGCAAAGGGGAAGGGGAAGTGGGAGGGTTAGCGGAAAGGAAACAAGAGAATGGAATTAATATGAGAAAATGGAGAAATGGAAACAAAGTCTTTATAAATAGGGAGGGATGGAGGGGTTGAAGGGAGGGCAGGGGAAGGGGGGAAAAATAAGAACCAAGAGAGATTATGTAAAGGTGCAGATTTCCAATGATGAATGTCATTATATTGTATACCTAAAATGTACCAATAAAATAAAATTTTAAAGAAAAGAAGTTACGGTTGGAATAATAAACATTAGATGAGATTGCTAAATAAAAAAGAAAGTAAAAGGATCAAAGGTATAAGCTTAAGAAAATACAACTAAGAGAGCAGATGAAAAGGAATCTGAGCTAGAACAATCAGCAAAATGAGGAAAGTTAGCCAAATGTGGCTTGTCAGAAACCTCGAGTATGGAGCTTCAATTCAGCTACATAGTCAGCAATGCCATATTCTCCAGAGAAGTCCACTGCGGTAAGGACTGACAAGATCTTGAAAAGTTGGAAATTAGGAAATCAACACTAGTTGTAATAAGAGAAACTCCAGTGGAATTTTTAGGAAAAAAAAAGAGCATAGGGCCCAGAGACACCTTCCATTTTTTTTCTAGGAAATGAAAAATATATCTAAGTGTATAAAAGTAAAAACATCTTCTCAGGGTATCACTCTATCTAACAGAATGTTTTTAACCATTGAATCCTATCACATCTTTTACTTTCAGTCAAATTTTCAATATTGCTTTCTCTTTCCAGAAACTATGTAGTAAATTATGTTTTCAGGCAATTCTAGACATGTTCTCTAAACCATAATTTTTATTAGATGAGTTCACATTCAGGGAGCTAAAAATGATTATGAGTAATTACAGATTATTAATAAGTAAGTAAATATGATATCTTGGACTTGTAAGTGATTAACATTTAAATGAATTTTAAATACACAAACATATTATAAAACAGCTTGAGAATTTAAGAAACATCTATATAGTTCAGAAGGTAATGATAGTGTTGAAAAATATTTGGTTGTAATAGTATTTTAGTATGTCATGTTAAACATGAGCCTGAAAAACTATCAGTACTAGGATATTGAACCAAATAGAAAATGTCTGTGAAGAATTCTAACCAAGAACTTAGGGGTTGATGTGAATACTATTTGTGACCATATGTCCTGAAAACATCTAAACCCTGTTATGACAGCATCTTAGATCAAAGGACCTTGTACAAATCCAATCAGCTATTAATCTTTTTCTTTGAACAAAGGTTGCAAATAATAGTTTTAAAATTGAAAGACTCTGGGGTCTCATTTTGTATGTTATAACTGACAATGCCAGTTACAATTATATCCCAATTTAAATTCAGTGTGTTTTTTTTTTCATTATCTTCAAAACAGCATGCTCCAACTCCATATAACATTAAATCAATAGCTTAGGACTTGCATATGAGCTCTGGACTCTTGGGATATAGGCTGCTTAGGAAAATGAACGGGATAGTCAGACTTAAAAGAGCAATGAAGTAGATTTAAGAATACATATGAACAAATCTATACTGTATAGACCAATGATTATTATTTTTCCATTCTGTAGTTTCTGTTCTAAAGCTGCCTTTGTAGACAATGTTATATTAATGTGTCATTTTTGGTTTCAAGGGAAAATGGGACCAAGAGAATTGACAACAATTTAAGCATTAGCTCATGTGCTCAGTGTAAAAGGTGATGTACAGCTGGGCAGGGTGATATACACCTGTAATCCTACCACTCAGGAGGCTGAGGCAAGAGAATTACCATGCATTCGAGACCAGCCTGGGCTACATAGTGAGTTCAAGATGAGCCTGGATCACATAGCAAGACCCTGTCTCAAAATAATAATAATAATAATAAAATTAAAAGACAGTGTACAGGGCTGGGGATTTAGCTCAGTGGTTCTGCTGCTTGCCTCACAAGCACAAGGACCTGAGTTCGATCCACAGTACCAAAAAACCCCCCAAAATCCCCAAAACAACGAAAAAGACAGTGTACAAACACCAACTCAAAGGGAGTGAATCAGTGAATCACAAACACATTGAAATCCAGCAGCTGTAAGATCATTGCTCCATAGAATGAACTGGGTTTGTAAAATTTATGAATCAAAATTTTGTATCTAAGAAGTAGTAAAATATCAGTGTGGCTTTACATATTTTATTTTATTTTATTTTTTATTTTTTATTTTTTTGGTACTGGGGATCGAACTCAGGTCCTTGCACTTGTGAGGCAGGTGGTGGAACCACTGAGCTAAATCCCAAGCCCCTACATATTTTATTTTTTAAATGTAAATTTAACCTTGGTTTTGGCCTACTCTTTTTAGAAATAAAATCAGTGTACTTATATCAAGTGAAATCTGACTCTGTTTAGTGGAAGACAAAATGAGTTTATAAAATAAACTTTTCCTTCAAGCTTTGCTTTTTAAAAAGCCTTGAATCTATTTTTTGAAAGTTCGTATACCTTCTGAACATCTACACATCTATAGAGGGTATACATGTGCAGTTGACAACATTGCAGAAAAGATGTTATCCCTCATACATGTGAGTTATGGCAAGTGGTTTTAGGGATATCATCCTAATTTTTGCAATGTTATTGTGATATATGAATTATTGGACTCATTTTGTATATAAGGAAGGAGAAATTCATAATTATTAAGCAAGTTACCAAAGGTGAAAGAAACAAAAACTAAATGCTTTAAAATTTAAGTACTATTAATTCTTCTTGGTTTTAGAATAATTAAATCAGTAGAGTTTGGTATATTGAGAGTTTTATATTTCTCCAGTGAACATAGACTTTTTTCTATAAAAATATCTTAAGAACCTTTCATTTAAATATTAGATCTGTAAACCTTTTTGATTCTCATATATTTAAGGTTTTCCATTTTAGAATTTCAGGTCTAGGCTCCTTTTATTTCCTTTTTATTAAAATGTGCTTGTGATATGTAATAAATAAACATGGGGACTTGCACATCTTGATCCTTTTTATTCCCCTTCTCCTCTCCCTCCCCTCTTTCTCATCCCTAAATCTCTTTCCAATCTCCAGAAAGTCTCTCTCCCTCTTTTCTATCATCTTTTACTTTGCTCTTCAAATCATTTATACTTTGGGTTTCTCATACAAGAGAAACCATGTGATATTTAACCTTCCGTGTCTCATTTATTTTACTTAGCATTATGATCTCGAGTTCCATCCATTTTCCAACAAATGCCTCAAATTTTTTCTTTTTTATGCCAGAGCGATATACATTCTTTATATATTCATACAGATCACTTGCATGCTTTAGCTATTATGAATTGTGTTGCTCTAAACAAAGATTTGTATGTATAATTGTAATATGTATGATGTCTTCAATTCTTTGGGGAAGATACCCAGAAAAGACATTGATGGGTCAAATGGAATTTCTATTTATAATCTTTTGAGACATCTCCATTTCCCATCACTGAGGCACAATATCCAACACTCACAATTTATTTTTTTAATTGAGTTTATGGTACATTTTAGATATACCTGATGATCATATTTATCATGGGGAATTTCTGCCTATACATGATATATCTTGGTTCTTATTTTTTCCCATTTCCCTGCCCTCCCTCAACACCTGGACCTCTCCATATATACATAAATTTTGTTTCCATTTTTCCTTCTTTTCTTCAGTTTTTTTTCTTTCCTTTCTTTTCCACCCTCCCCCTTCCTTCCCTAGTTACACTTCTCTTTTCAACATTTACTTTATATTTCATAATATCTATTATACATTTTGATCCTCATTTAAACTTTCAGTTTCTCACAACAGAGAAATTATTTGGTATTTATACAGGTGTGTCCTATTTATTTCACTGAAGAGTATGGCCTCAAGGGATATCCATTTAGCACAGTCACAAATCAATAGCCTCCCTGTACACAAACAATATTGAGAGACGAACTGGGGAAACAACTCCTTTCACAATAGTATCAAAAAAATATAATGCTTAGGAAACAATCTAATGAAGGAAGTAAAAGACTTTGACTCTGAAAACTACAGTACTCTGAAAAAAGAGATCAAAGAAGATATCAGAAAAATTGAAAGACATCCCTTGTTCTTGGTTAGGAAGAAGCAATATAGTGAAAATGGCCATAATTCCAAAACTTCTATATAGATTCAATGCAATTCCAAATTGAAATTCCAACATATTTCACAGAACTAAAGAAAACAATCTAAAAATTCTTTTGGAACCAAAAGATACTTAGAATACAAAAGGAGTTCTAGGCAACAAAGACAAGGTAGGGGGTCACAATCTCCAAGCTAAAACTATATTTCAAAGCTACTTATTAAAGAACTAGGACTGGAAATCCCACTTGGCCCAGCTATTCCCCTGCTGGATATCTTCCCCAAAGAATTAAAAGAATCATACCACAGTGATATATGTGTACCTATCTTCATAGCAGCACAATTTGTAATAGCTAAAACTTGGAAGGAGTGCAAATGCCCATTAACTGGAGACTGGATAAAGAAAATGTGTTTTTAAAAATAAAACGGAGTACTACTCAGCCATAAAAAATGAGAAATTAGAGACATTTATAGCTAAGTGGATGCACATTGAGCTGATACTCTTAAGTAAAATAAACAGGACACACATGTGTAAATACAAAATAGCTTCTCTAGTGTGAGAAACTGAAAGTGTAAATAAGGACTAAAAGGTATAATAGATAATGTGAAGTGGAAGAAAATGGCCAAAGGGGAAGGGGAAGTGGGAGGGGTAGGGGAAAGGAAAGAAAGGAATGGAATTAATATGAGAAAATGGAAAAATGCAAACAAAGTCTTTGTAAATAGGGAGGGATGGAGGGGTTGAAGGGAGGGCAGGGGAAGGGGAAAAAATAAGAACCAAGATAGATTATGTAAAGGTGCAAATTTCCAATGATGAATGTCATTATACTGTATAACTAAAATGTACAAATAAAATAATATTTTTAAAAATCTTCTGCACAACAAGAAAAACCACCAGCAGAGGGAAGAGACAACCTACAATGTGGGGAAAAAAAATTTACCAGCTGTTCCTCAGCAAAGGACTACTATCTAGAATATATAAAGAACTTAAAAAAAATCAGACCCCCTCCAAATTTAAAGACCCAATCCAAAAATGGGCATCTGAAATGAATAGACATTTCTCAGATGAAGAAGTAGAAGCAGCAAATAAACATATGAAAAAATGTTCAGCATCACTGGTCATCTGAGAGATGCAAATGAAAACAACGCTGAGATTCCATCTCACTCCAGAAAGAATGGCCACTATGAAGAAATCAACCAATGACAAATGCTGGCGGGGCTGTGGGGAGAAAGGAATGAATGTACATTTTATTGTCTTCCACATGTGAGTGCTACTGAATATTTCTGTGGGTCATTATGAAGCTATTTACAGATGTAGGTGACAGGTAGAGGCCAGAAAAGTGATTTTAATATATAAACTGGCAAAATGTAAATCTGGAAGAAACGGATAAACTGAAAAATGCTTGCAGTAAGAACTTCAAATTCATTTTCAAAAACAATTTGAAGCCAATTCTTCCCATTGACAGGGAGGGATATCCACAACTAGTATTGAGAACCTTACTGTAGTGGAATATTAGATTTCTGTTTAGATTTCTTTTTTTTATTCCTGTTCAAAAATCAAATAATTTACTTTAGATACTATTGTGTTTTCCAAGCTGTCTATTGTATATTAAGGCAAAGTCTTCAGAGTGAAGATGGCTCTGGTGCCAATCTGAAAGTGGGGCCTTGGGAAAAGAAAGAAGACTAGTTTGAGGAAATCTAGGAAGAAAAGTCCAAAGTCTAAAGGATGTCACAGATCCTGAGTGAAAAACCGCCCATGCTCTTAGACAAATAGATACGTTTGTCTATAAATGGGGAGGAAAATTCTTACTAACCAGATTTTGTTGGTAAATTAATATAGACATAATTGCCATCTTACTGTTAAACTCTGCTTCTCAGTGCTGAATACACTGTAAACTGCCAATAAATAATAATAATATTTGAGTAATTGTCAGATATTTCTTATAAATCATGAAATTCAAAAGCAAACACTTGGAAGCCAATCTAAACAAAAGTATAATTAATGTAAATTTGGCAGTGGTTTGTAACCTATTTTCAGAGATTTCATAACAAATAATTTCTAGACATTACATTGGTAGACCCGAGGTTTTTAACTTATATATTATGACCAATAGATACAATTTTTTGGGAGTCATCACACTTAAGACAGAAGATCCATCCATTCATTCCACACATTTTTTTTGTACTAGCCTCAAGTAGACCCTTTTCTAGGCACTGAGGATATTATAGTAAATACAGTAGCCATAGTATTAATGATTATGAAGCATGCATTCTAAGAGTGATAAACAATAGGTTAGGAAATTCAAAAGTTTCAGTTTTTTCAAAACCGCTATGATGAGGTGTTATACACATAAAAAAGTGCACATATTTAATTTATGCAATAAAATGAGTTTGGAAATAAGTATACATGTATGAACCACCTTCAGCTCTTTCAATTTCATAGGCGTATTATTACCTTCTAGTGTTTCCTATCACCTCTATTATTATGTGTATATGATAAGACAATTTAAGATCTAATCTCTTAATCCATTTTAAATCTGAATATTGTTAAGTATAGGAGAATTTTCAGCCCATGTGTGTTCTTAAAGCTAAAGTTAGGCTACTGTGACATCAGATAGCTGAATTTTGTACATTTATTTTTTAATCCAGTCAAAATATAGCTTTTGACGGGGATAATTTAATCCATTTACATTTAAAATAATTATTGATAAGAGAAGACTTAATATTTGCACTTTGTTAATTGTTTTCATACTCTTTTATATCTCATTTGTTCCTTTTTTCCTCTCCAGTTGTCTTCCTTTGAAATTAGGTAATTTTCTGCTGTAGTGGTATGTTTTGATTCCTGTCTTTTTTTCTATATCTACTACAGAGTTTTTGGCATGGGTCTACATGTGGCTACATAAAATATCTTGTATTTATAAAAGTTTATTTTCAGCTGGAAGCAACTTGACTGTGATTGCATACAAAAATTCTACACTTTAACTCCCCCCAACATGTTATGCTATTAATGCCACAATTGACTCACTTTGTGTATAGTGCTTCCATTAACAAATTATTCTGGCTACAGTTATTTTTAATACTTTTTTGTTGTGTGATTTCTTATATTGATGTTAAAAGTGATTCATGCACCATCATTGCAGTATTAGTATACTCTGAATTTGACTATGTATCTTCCTTTACCGATGAATTTTATACTTCTGGGAATTTTCATGTTCCAATTAGCTATCTTTCATTTCAATTTTTAAAAACTTCCATAAGCTTTTTTGAAAGGCAAGTGTAATGTTGATGAACACCTCAGCTTTTATTTATGTAGAGAAATTTTAATCTTTCCTCCATTTCTGAAGAAAATCTCTGCCAAGAGGAAGTATCTTTATCAGTTTTATTATTTTTCATGTTAAATATTTTATCATTTTCTCATCTGGCCTGCAAAGTTTCTGTAGAAAAAATCTATTGATACTCTTATTGAGGTTTGTTTGAATGTGATGAGTCAATTTTCTTTTACAGCATTCAAAATTCTATTTGTCATTGACTTTTGACAATTCGATTATAATGTTTTGGTAAGGATATCTTTATATTCAATGTATTTAGAGTTCTTTGGGGTTAAAGTTTCTGGATTTCTATTTGCCCATGCAGATTGGGATATTTTCTGTAATTTTTCTTTAAATATGGTTTCTTAGTCCTTCTCTTTCCTGCTCCGTCTGGGATATTCATAGTGTATTTGTTGCTCTGCTTATAGTGTTTCAAATGTCCTGTAAGCTTTCTTTACTCTTTCTATTGGATAATTTTTAAATAGATAATTATAAACCATACATCTTTGAATTCACTGATTCTTTCTTTTGATTGATGAAGTGTGCTGTTGAAGTTTTCTGTTGCATTTTGAATTTCATTTATTGTATTATTCAATGCCAGAATTCCTGAAACTGTTCTTACTGTCTTTAATGTGTATATTCTTGAATTGTTTTTTACTACACTATGGCGCTAGAACCTCTCAGCTTGAATCTGGCATCCCACAGTTTTCTTGTACATAATTGTTAAAATTGGTGTTTCTGGGAAGACCTGTGCACTGGGACCTTTTATTCCACCACCTTGATGAATTATTCAAACAGTATAATTTTGTATAATAACAGATAACAGTATGTAGCTCTTATATGTAGCAGACATATTTACAGATTCTTTTTACACAAGAATTCTGTTTTTGTTCATAATAAACTGACATGGAATATGTTAGTATTTGCATAGTCTTAAAGATACTGAAATGGATGTTCAAAAAATTCTCTTAACTTGCTTACTTTAAAGAAGGAAGATGCTGGGGAGCCTTGATTCAAACTTGGGCAGTCTGGTTTTCTAGTCAATACTATTACCCTTCATTCTACATATCACCTTATGAGGAAAATGCGATAAAATATTGAATAAAAAAAGATTATGGAAAAAATATCTTGATGGTTGATGTTTGAATTGATTGTTTTCCAGCAGGAAAGAATAACCTATGTAAAATCCTGTGGTAGAACTTTGCAAACAGAAAAATAAGTACAAAAGCACCTTGATGTGAATGAACTCAACACATTTAAATGAAGAGGTGCAGGGGTGGGGAGATGAGGTCAGGAATAAGACCATGCAGAACCATGTTTTAGAGGGATATTTCATTCATTATGTTTTAGAAATAATTATAAAGGTGTTATAGATGTTAATAAGTGAGCAAAGAAAATAATCAGGTATGAATTTTGAAGTTCAAGTTCTGACCATCACAATAAATAGTGGTGTCATTTACTAGAAAAGGAAAGATTGAAGAGGAGCTATTTGGGATGTGGGATAATAAGTTCTATTTAGATATGACTGGATTGAAATACCATTTGGAAACATAAGATGACAGATTTCCATTGTGAAGTTATGAGAAGATATTTTGGCAAGAAAATTCAGAGTCATCCATATACAGACTTTTAAAACTATTTGGTGGTATTATGTAATATCTTACTTTTCTTGTTAGTGAGACACGATACTCAACACCCAAAAGTTAGAAGAAAGGTTTATTTGAGCTCACAGTTCATAGAGATTTCAGTCTAGAGTTAGCTGGCTACAAGGCAGAGCAGCATGGCAGAGGGCATCACCTAGGAGAAACAGTCCATGGTTTGGCAGGCAAGAAGCAGGAAGCAGAAGCAGTGAGCCTCCCTTTCCTCTTTACTCCATTCAGGCTACAAGCCTATTGGGTGGTGCCATTCATACATAGGGTAGGTCTTCTGTCTTCAGTAAATTTATTCAGCCACACCCAGAAGTGTACTAATCCAATCAGTGGACTGATTCAGTTATCATGCACCCATAATCCATACTCATACACCCTGGATGTAGCCACCTCTGAAAAGCCTCACCTATGAGAGCATGAGGCTTTGAGGGGACAACTAGATATAAGCCATAACATATAATAGAAAGGAAGATTTAACCCTCAGAAGAGAAAAGAAGGAAAGCTAGAATCATGGGCTATTCCATGATTCATCTAACAACAGAGAAAGAGAAACTCACAAGAAGAAACAGAAATGTAATTATTAAAAAATATGATATTGTCGAATAGTGAAAAACTGAAGAATTACTTTCAAGAAAGGAAGTTTAACCTATAAGAATTTTTGCTTGGAACTTTAAGTAAGATGAAAACTGAAAACAACTCTACATTTCAGAGACAAATAGATATGATAGATAAACCATGATTCAATGAGGCTTCAGGAATTATGGCTGTATGATAATTCATTTTTTTAATAAAGTGACACCAGCACTCTTAGAGCAGTACTTTTTCAAGTTTATTCCCCAGACCCAAAGTATCAATATCAGGTAGAACTACTCAAAATGGCAATCCTCGAGAACCACCCCACCCTGACCGACTGAGTGAGAAACACTGGGGATGTGTCCATTGGTGCCTTGTAAAGTCATAAGGGAATTCTGATGCATGCTATGTATTCACATGGGGCAATGGCATGATTAAGTGGCCTAGTGCAGGGGTGGGAGGGCTGGTGGTTGTACAGCTATCACCAACTCCTAGTCAGTGATGACTTGAAATTAGATATGATGGGAGAATATTTACCAGCAAAAACAGATATCCCCAATTTAATATCAGATCTCCCTTTCTTTCAGTGAATGTATTAAATATATTTCAATACACAATTGTTGAAAAGTTTGTTAAATCTGTGATAGATCTCCTGAATTTGCTCATCTAACAAATTATTAGTATTGATGCTGGTGGTCAAGGTAAATCTATGGTAGATCTTCTGAATGTGCTCATCTACAAGTTCTTAGCACTGATGCTGATGGTCAAGGTCCTACAAATTAAGGATGACCAGAAGTAAATCAGTTTTATTCTTCATACTTCACAATTGTTCTTCCTTTCCCTCCTTGACATTTCTTGGTTCTGAAACTTCTTTTTGCGTTTGCTTTCTTCTTTATCTTCTATAACTACTGAATTCAAAAGCAGCATATTTCACTCTTTTATCATTATTATTACTTTAATCTAGATGTTCATTACTTCTAACTTTCATTATTACCATGGTTTATCACCATGACAGTCTTTTCTAATTTCTAACTTACCTTGTATGCATTTTTAAATTTTTTTCTTTTTAATTCCCACTCTTGACATAAAAGGTCAACCAAAAACCACTATCCATGAGTTCATCTTTTGAATTTACCAAGTCTACTCCTTGGTTAGGCTTTTGCTCATAACCATGAAGGGATCTTGGCTGCATTTATTTAATTCCATTGCTACTGATCCTCCTTACACAAATTATCTATCCTACACATTCCAATCAATGATGTATTTTATCCACAAGTATTTGAGAGGGTCTTTAATTACATTTTATGGCTAAGATGGAAAAGCAAAGGCTATATATTAATACAGTTAAGGAAATCATAAGTTAACACTAAAAATTGAGCAAAAAGATAAATTTTATCCTGATGATTTCAAATATTTACAAGAGGAATATATATAGCTTTTTAAAAATATGTACTCTTTCCTAAACACTATGATAAATATCTTCCTTACATTATCTCATTCGTATTCTCCCAGAAACTCTGTGAAAATGTATTATTGTATAGGTACCTAAAAACCCAGAGCTCTGATTAAATTTGTGGCTAACATTAAGAAGAAAGAACTAATATTATGGATAGCTAAATCATGAGTCACCATATCTTGCCAAGCTAGAATAAGTCAAAAATCAACAAGGAACATTTAACAGCAATCACTATTAAATCTACATCCAAATTAAATATTATCTTTAGTATTTATAAGTTTTTCCAAATTTACTTGACTCAAGTTCATGTGAGAGGTCACATAAAACTCCCAAAGCTCAATATGAGTTGATAAGATGATACAGATACTTAAATAAAGCTAACATATTCTAATAGAAATACGGTGTCTATATCAAAGAAAATAATTTTTCCCGCAGTCTTTCTAGCCAATGCTTATTTGGAGTATAGACATTATATTTCAGTGGATTCTACAGAATAAAATGATGATACTAGAATGACATCTTTATCATAGTTGACCATATACAAAGAGAATTCTAGTGGAAATATTATTGTTGCACTAAAATTTTGCCATGTTGGAAGGCTATAGCACCTAAAAGGTGAAAATGGGCAGATGGCTGGAAATTAAAGGATAGGCCTCAGCTCAAAGTCAGTGTAAAGAGAAACTTTCCTGGAGTTAAAGCAGCTTGACAGTGGAACGGGTTACCTCAAGAAATAGGTGATGCAGCCAAGTGTGGTGACACACACCTGTAAACTCAGCACCATGAAAGGCTAAAGCAGAAAAATGTCAAGTTCAAGCTTCTCCTGGGCACTTCAGCATTTTTGCAAGATCCTGTCTTAAAAATTTTTTAAATAAATAAATAAAAGGAACTGGGAGTGTAGCTCAGTCCAAAAGCCTCAGATTCAATCCTCAGTACAAAAAACAAACAACAACAAAAACAAAAAGCAAGAAAGAAAAAGAAAGAAAGACCAGGTGATTTCTTGTTATTGAATGGGATAGAGCAAAGTGTTTTCCATCTTCAAAGATTGGATTTTATTATCTTTCATTTTAGCTTCAGGCTATTCTTAGTCAAAATGATCTCTCCCCCTTCCAGGTGTGATTTCACTTATAGAGACTCTTTAATAATGAAAGTACCAGATTGCTCTCCTCCCCTGTGCACTGACAGTACTCACCAACAACCCTCCTTTCACTGACAGTCCCCAAGAGGAAAACGAAAACACTTTATATCCCACTCCATAGTGTTCTGAAAAACATGCTGGAGTTCAATAAACACTTGTTGACTGTTCTGTAATTTTCCAACCTGCTGAGGCTGCTCTCTTTTGCAAGGACAATTATAACCATTTCTAGGAGCCAACTCAAGGTCTTAAAATGATACAGATTGTATTTTCTCCTGGTGTAGAAGAGATCACAAGGCAGAAAAAATGCCAGCAAAAGAGGACAAAACTATTGTTTTGGTTTTCTTAATAAGTGGAGACAGGAAAATAATTCTCACTTAAAACCACTCCCACTCAGTTAATCATATTAAATAGTACTCTGCATGGATAACTAATCCCTGAGTATGTGGCTTCTGCAAACAACTTAAGTGCTTTGGAAACATTACAATGCCAGTTCTCTTTACATCTGCACTTATATAAGCCCCTTTTCTCTATCTTTATTAATCAAATGCAGCATCAGTTAATAGTATATTTTCTGGTCTTTACAACTACAATTTATTCATATTGTCTTTTTTCCCTTTTAGAAATATGGCAAACTATAACTAATATTAACATAAAATTGAACTCAATTCTCATATTACATGATTATACTAAAAAAATGCTGTAGCAATTTTAATAAATGTTATTGATTACACTGAATTGAATGTAAGATTGACTTCCTGAATCATTTTTCTCATTTCTGTATATTTTCCTCATTCACTTCATTATATATTTTAGTAGAATTTTAATCAAATCTGTATCTAAGTGGATTATGTGGCTTTAGATATTTAGATAAATACCTTGATAGAGGGTAGAAAAATATTTCTTTCCTTTTTTGCTTCAACTTGAAATATGTACCAATATGTAACATGTCTTATGCTAATATCTAGCTCTCCTATATGGTTATTTCATATCTTAATTAAGTCAAAACTAGAAAGAACTGTGGGTTCCTTTTGTAGAAATGGGAGATGCCATCTTTTGTATTAATAGTGTGGCTTTCCACAACTCACTTGAACCTTAAACTATGGCTCTTCAGTCTTTCTTTTGTGACTAGACTCAAATTGGATTTTTAGATTTCTTCTAGATCTGATGTTTTACACTTTCAGGAAGTTTTTAACTTGGTGGATGTTTGAACCAATTTAAAATGTTTTAAACACATAATAAATATTTTACATTATCATTTTTCTGATTGAAGCAGTATTGTTGAATTAGCAGTTCATAATCTTCAATATTGTTTGAACTTATACTATTAAAGATTTTTTCCTTAAAAATGTTATTCCTTTCAATATTTCTTTGTACCTCTTAAGAAAAAAGTAATTAATTTTGTTTTACTTTGTTATTTTTTAAAAAAAGGAATGAGTAGCATTTGTTTTGGTAATCAATACAACAATGCCTGTATTGTGGTACATTAAGCCTAGTTATTTTATTTCTATTGAAATGTGTGGGATAGTTCTTCCTTTAATCTTATTAACACTGTTTTTTTTTTTCCTTAAGTGTTCTCATCTTAGGGCGAAAGCAATGGAAATAAATATGAGTCAAAGTATGTTAAATCATCTGTGTTAAAACAGATTAAACAGCTGCCATTATTTTTGTTACTATTAACATAGCTTAACATATATGCTATGTTTTAATTCAACGTGCATATGCAACTCCTGAAAAATGATAAAAAGAAATTGCCACTTTCGTTGAATGATTGGTTAAACCCAGTCATGTATGTATGCCAGTTTCCTAACTTATGATATTAGGCAGCCCCTGTTGGTATGGATACAGAATAATATGGAGAACAACAAGGACATTTACAGTCAGACATTATTGGTTTCTCCAAAATCCATTCTACTTCCTTCCCTCTGTTGCTTGGGGCAGGGTTGGGGCCTAATTAAGCCAAACTAAACATTCTCTTACTGGACATGGATATATATTGTCCCAATTAGAATGAAAGAAAAGAATTTCTCGTCTGCATCTCCCCCCACTCCCCAACCTGTACCACCCTTCTCTTTGAATGCATTGTGACCAAGGACACTTACAAACCTGAGAGCCACTGGCAGCCTCTGACAACCAGAAACTAAAACCAGTTTCAAAGCAATCTAAAACTCAAGAAAGCATGGTAGAAATCAGAGGCAATGAAAAAGAAATCACGTTTTAAGTGATATTTTAACATGCCAGATAATTCCTCACTTGAAATATACTAGGCTTTTTCAGTTATATATGAAAATAAATTTATTTAGGTGCCAATCTGCTTGACTTAAATTCTCTGCTATTTGTAACCAAAAGGATTTTGACTGATACAGCTGCCTTCTGACAAATGAATTTTTCATCTCCACCACCCTCACTGCTAGCCCCAATTCTTGTAACTAGAAACAATTTTAACACATTTTTTTTTTCTTAGCCAACCTTGGAAATATGCCTTGGATTACCCAGGACTCATATCTATGATATTTGATGCTCAAGAACTCTCTCTTTTTCCATCCCCATCTAAATGTGCTCATGCTATTCTCCTTCACATTCCCTACATGCCCCTGTATATGGATTACGAATGGAGTAAGAAGATAATTAGATAAATTGAATAAGGTAAATAAGATCAATAATTCATCTTCATAACCATATCACAAATACCAATCTTCCTCAAGTACTGTAACAGAAATATACTAAATAGCTGGAGTTTTAAGAATTGTATTAAAAGGAATAATCTAGCCTATGGGTTTAAATAATTATTTTTCTCATTTTAAAAAAAATTGTATTAGTGAAGCCAATATTAGATTATGGTAGGATTTACATGGTAAATTGAAACATAAATCTATCAAATCTTTAATCAATTTCAATCCCATTACTTCTTTCTGTTTTTTTATCCTCTCTCTCTTGTCCCATTCCTCATTTCCAAAAGTCTACCTCCTAGTTTCCTGTCCCCTTTCCTTTAATTTATTTATTAATTTATATAGGAAGTCATATGCTATTTAGCTTTCAGAGTCTGGCTGATTTCACTTAACATGATACTTTATAGTTTCATCTATTTTACTGCAAATGACATGATTTCTTTTTCCACATAACAAATCATTGTTTAAATCACTCTGTATACAGTTTGGGGATGGTGCCACAAAATCTAGGTCCTTGCCCTCAAGAAACTTATGGCTTAGAGAAGCCTCAAGTAAATTATTATATAATTTGGTATGAAAATTACTATGGGCAAAAAAGCAGAAGCAGAGAGTGTACCAGCCACAGATACTGAGAAAATTTTTGGGAGTTTCGCCAGATTATTAACACCATGTACATGGCATATCTTAAATCTTTTCGCTTCCCCTTCTCCTCCCCCATTCCATTGCCCCTGTCTCCTGGACCTATTCCCATTTTCAAGAAATCTATCCTATTGTTTCCTTCTATCTATTCTTTATTTTACTCTTTGTTTGTACTTTGCCTTAGTGAAGTGAGAGATACTATACAGTGTTTAAGCTCATGTGTATGATTTATTTCACTCAATGTTATATTTTTCCAGGTGCATCCATTGTTCTAGAAGTGTCTTAAATTTATTCTTCTTTATAGCCAAGAAGTATTGCATTATGTATAGATAATATATTTTCTTTATCATTTTGTCTGTTAATTGGTGTATAGTCTGCTTCTGTTATGAATTGTGTTGTTATAAACATGGGTATGCACATATCACTGTAATTTGATGTCTTTAGCTCTTTTGGGAAGATACTTGGAGAATAGCTGGGTCAAATGGAATTTCTAATTTTAATTCTTAGGAGGCTTCCTTTTTTACAACAGCCACACCACCATTTGTTATTCTTTAACTTCTTGACAATTGCCTTGTTTTTTTTTTCTTTTTGGTGTAAGATGAAATCTTACTGTTTTAATTTGCATTTCTCTAATGCCCAGAGATGTCAAACTCTTTTTAGTACTTCTTCTGAGAATATGTCTGTTCATTTCACCTGCCTGTTTTTGGACCGAATCCTTTAGACAATCTATTGTTTTTAGTTCTTTATATATTCTAGATATTAGTTATTTATCTGAGGAATAGTTGGCAAATTATTGTTTTCGTTTTGTAGGTTGTCTCTCCATGCAGTTAGATGTTTCCCTTGCTGTGAAAAAAGCATTTTAATTTCATGTCATCCCATTTGTTGATTCTTTTTTGTTGTTGTTTTGGTTTGGTTTTTTTTGAGACAGGGTCTCGCTTTGTACTTCAGGCTGGCCCTGAACTCACTATGTACCCCAGGCTGGCCTTGAACTCTCAGTAGTCCTCTTGCCTCAGCCTCCCAAGTGCTGGGATTACAGAAGTGTGCCATCACACCCAGTCCCATTTGTTGATTCTTGCTGTTATTTCTTGTGCAATTAGAGATCTGCTCAGAAAGTCCTTGCCTACACCTATGACTTTTAGTATTTTATTTATTTTATATTCCAGTAGGTTCAGTGTTTGTTTTAATTTTTAGATCTTTGATCTATTTTGATTTTAGTTTAGTACCTGGTGAGAGTTATGTGTCTAGGTTCAATCTTCTGCATGTGTATAGTCAGTTTTCCTAACACCATTTGCTGAAGAGGCTATCTTTCCTCTAGCATATATTTTTCAACCCTTTATCAAAGATCACTTAGCTGAATCTAGGGATGTTTCTGGATCCATTATTCTGTTCTATTGATCTGGACATCTGTTTTTGTGCTAGCACAATGCCGTTTATATCACTGTAGCTTTATATTATAATTTGAAGTCAGTTACTGTGGTGCTTCCTACTTTGTTCTTGTTGCCCAAGATTGCTTTTCTTATTCTGCATCTCTTCTGATTTCATACGAATTTTAGGATTGTTTTTCCCAGTATTGTGATTGGGGATTGATTGACATCTTTACATTTTCTGATGTTCATGTCAATCTCCTTTTTCAGAATAAGGTAGCTTTCACCATAGAGATATTTTACTTCCTTCATTATGGTAATTTCCTATGTATTTACTTTTTCTTGATGCTAATGTGAATGGTATTCTTTTCATAATTTCTTTCTCATTGACTTCATTATTGGTGTATACAACTACTATTAATTTTTGTGTGTTAATTTTGTATCCTGCTACATTGATGAAATTTTGTTATTAATTCTATGAGTTTTTGGTGGAATTCTTTTGGTGTTCTATGTAGAGTATCATGCCATTTACAAATAATGATAATTTAAGTTCTTCCTTTCCTATACATATCCCTTTTATTAGTTTCTCTTACCTAATGACTGGCTAATATTTCAAGAACTGTAAAGTATTGACTAGAAAAGGTGAATAGAAGTGGGATCCTTGTCACATTACTGATTTAAGATGGAAGTCTTTTAGTTTTCCCCATTTAATATGATGTTGGCCACTGGTCATAAACAGGTCTTATTAAATTCAGATAAGGTCCCTCTACACCTATTTTCTTCAGGGTTTTTATCATGAAAAGGCGCTAGATTTTATCAAAAGCTTTTGTGCAGCTATTGATGTGATCATGTGGTTTTTGTCCTTGCTTCTGTTTATGTGGTGCATTACATTTATTAATTTACATATGTTGTATGATCCTTGAAACTCTGGGATAAAACCTACTTGATCAAGATGTATGATTTTTGAATGATGTATTACATTCTACTTGCTAATATCTTGTTGAGGATTTTTGCATCAATGTTAATTAAGGAAATTGGCCTATAGTTTTCTTTTTCAGTTTTGTCTTTGTCTGGATTTGGGGTCAGAGTGATTCTGGCTTCCACGAAGAAGTTTGGAAGTGCTCTTTCTCAATTGGGTTGAAGAGTTTGAGGACTACTGGTGATATAAATTCCTTAAAGATTTGTAGAATTTATCAGTGAATCCATCAGGTTCTGAATTTTATTTAGTTGGTAGGTTATTTTAAATGACTGCATCAATTTCATTGTGTTATTGGGTTGTTCAGCATTTTTGTATCTTCTTAAGTTAGCTTTGGTAATTTGTAGGAGTCTAGAAATCTGTGAGTAACTGATACAACAGATCATATTACAGAGCATATTCCAACAAATTGAATATCACTTTAAATCCATTTACTGAATGAGTTCTGTTAGATCCTTTAGTGTGTACTTATTGAAAATCAAGGAAGCATTCTAGTTGAAAAATGAAAATAATTCATGAAAATCACCTAGCTACAGTAATTCCACTTCCAGCAAGATGGAATAGATGGATGTTTTCCTATTCTTCCTTTTATGTGCAACTAAAAACCCTGAACATTACATATAAAACAAACTGAGAAGACTATGAAAGGCAGAGCAAAAAAGCCTGACTGCCTGAGGACTGTGAATCATAAAGAAAGACATAGGGATAAGACCCATGAGTTTTCTTTTTATCTCATATTCCAACACTCGGGGCTAGTGAAGCCAAAATCCAGAAACCTCGGTGATTGAAACAGAAACAGAAACAGAAACAAAACAAAACAAAAACCTCTGACATCTCCAACAGCTGTTACAGTCAAGAAGCCTGCTCTCCTGCCTGGCAAGCACAAGGTCCTGAGTGTGATTCCCCATATGAAAAAAAAAAAAGCCTGCTCTCTTTAGCCAAAGGGTCAGTAATAGGATAGTTTCACAATAAAGAGGACAGCCATTATTCTATAGTTAAAAAACTGGACTCCAGTAAGAAAGCACAACAATGTTCTCCTTCAGTCACTCCAGCAAAGGCCAAGTGAGGAAGCTAGACCTTGAACAACACCAGTCTCCACTTAAGTACCTGAAGTGCTATGCCAGATTGTGTTGGAGAGCTTTGAGTGGGGAACTAAAATTTTCATTTCTCCCTGCCAGTAATGAAACAGCCACCCTCTTGCATTAACAGAGCAGTTTCAGAGAAATTGAGCTAAAACATGTAATGTTTTTGTGTTCCACAAACGCAAACCTAACTTTTCTATTGTAAATTTTTACTTTAGTGTAATAGTAGCTGGGTGTGCATCTCAGTACCTTCCCTGAGGGATATTGGAAGTAAACTATGTGTTTACTCACTTGGTATGACAAAAGACAAGGTGTGTGCATGTGTGCAAAAGTGTCAAGCTGGGATTTTCACCCACATGATGCTCCATCTAACAGGTTTTGCCTATGCTTACCTGTGCATCACAGAGGGTATAAAACACCCACAGTACTCTAGAATTTGTTTTAAAGAAATTTTTTTTTTTTGGTAAAAGTAGCCCAATTCAGTACAATTGGGCATGAAAAAGCAGACTTGCAAGTTTTACAGAAGGTCAAAAGTGAATCATTAGATTACTCATGTATGAATGATGAAGACGATTCGTTATGATAAAATACCTGTTTTCATAACAGAAGAGTGGTGTGGGGTACAATGATGATGATTTTGATATTGGCCATGTGAGCCAAAGTTTCTTTGACAGTGAAATGGAGCAAGAATGAGTCAGTTGATACAGACACAAGGAATGCAGACGTCCTTGATTCAGATGATGAACAACACAGCAATGTGAGTACATATTTGACTATTTGAAATGTTGCAAAATGGTCATGCAACCAAATTGAACAATCCAATGTTAGAATTAGGTCCTAAAATATAGTGAGAGGCTTGGCAGGGGTGAAACATATTGGACAGAATACCAGCACTGACATTGAATGTTGGAAATTGTAACAGATGAAATGCTAACCAATGCTGTGAAATAAACAAAGGATGAAGTACAAGTAAAATGCTCTGTATGCACCAATATCCATATTCAAAAATGCACTTAATGTAACACTTCACTAGCTGAACCGAAAGCATTCATAGGTCTTTTGTACTTAGCAGGGATTTCTCATGGTAATCACAGACTTACAGAAAAGACTTACAGAAAAGTGATGGGTCAAAATATGGCATGAAAATTTATGACCTTGTAGATGTGAAGACTTGTAATGCTTTCAGTTTAGAAATTTGTACTGGAACTCAGCCATCAGGTCCTTATTCACATAGTAATAAACCGAATGATGTTGTGAACAGACTTGTTGCTCCCATCTCCCAAAGCAATGGGAATGTGACATTTGACAATTGGTTTACCAGTTTCCAATTGATGTAATATTTGTTAACAAAGCACAAGTTGACTAGTGCAAGAACTGTACACAGGAAGAGAAATTCCAAATGAAATGTTGCAATTTCAAAACAGAGAATTGTATAGTACAATCTTTGAATTTCAGAAAGATTTACATTGGGCTTGTATATGGCAAAGAAAAACAAACTCGTCCTGCTGATGTCAACATTGCACCATGATAGAAATATTGATAGGGAAATCTTGACAAAATGGAAGCCTAAGATGGAAACTTTCTACAACAAAACCAAAGGTGGAGTAGCTGTTCTTGAGTTATGCAGTAACTATGATGTCACTCAAAACACAAAATATTGGCCAATGGTTGTTTTACTCAATCCTAAATATGTGTGACATAAATACTTTGATAGTTTACAAAGAAAATAACAAATGAAAAATATCACAGAGAAATTTTCTTAGAGAATTGGGACTGGAGCCCATTAGAGATCATTTACAGTGAGGAATAACAAAATGTTTTTGCCCAGGGAACCATTAAAAAAAATTGTGAGCACATTAGTGAGCTCATAGGTGAGCAGGCAGGCACAGCATCCCAAAGACCTACTATGAACAACAGGAAAACCAAAAAGATATCAACTGTATCAGCTGTGCCCTACAAGAAAGGACAAGAAAACAAAACATACCTGGCATTGGTGTAAGCAATATTTGTGTGTGGAACATGCAGTTGTCATGTATGAATACTGATTTTGGTGTGGCAAGTGAAGTAAAGATTATTTTTGTTGTAGAATTCTATTCATATTTATTTTCATTGTAGTTCACATAAGTTTTTTGTTTGTTTCTGACGTTATCTGTCAGCTTTTGTAAGAAATACATAGCTGATGTGAAAATGTTGATGCCTATTCTAAGCACTCATTACACATTTGGTATTTTATGGTATTGATACCTTATTTCTCTGCTAATTGCACATTGTACAATATAGTAGGAAGCTTCTGAAAAAACAGGAAGAAGGGTGACATGAATGTCCTGCCACTTAAGAAAGGAAAGCTAAGAACATGTACTATTAGTGTAAGTGAGATGTGTGCATGGAACATGCAGTTGTCGTGTGTGAAGACTGCCTTGGGTGTGACAATTGAAGCAAAGATTATTTTTTTATGGAGTTTTATTGGTATTTTCACTGTACTTCATATAGGTTTTTTATTTCTGTATTATCTCTTAGGTTTTGTAAGCAAGTAAACAGCTGATGTGAAAATGTTGATGTCTATTTTGAGCACTCGCTACACATTTGATATTTTATATTTTGATATATTATTTTCCTGCTAAATGTGTGTTGTACAATATAGTAGGAAGCAATTGCCAAAACAGGAAGAAAAGAGGGGTAACAAGAATGGCGTGCTACATAGGAAAGGAAAGCTAAGCACGTATACTATCAGTATAAGTGAGATGTGTGCATGGAACATGCAGTTGTCATGTGTGAAGATTGCCTTGGGCATGACAATTGAAGCAAAGATTATTTCTGTTTTAGAGTTCTATCAGTATTTTCATCGTAGTTCACATAGGTTTTTATTTCTGGTGTTATTTTTTAGGTTTTGTAAGAAAGTACACCACTGATGTGAAAAAGATGTTTATTCTAAATGTGTAATACATAATAATAATTTAATACTTTATTTTATTGATATTTTATGTTCCTGTTGATTACACACTATATTATAATAAGAACCTCCTGATAATACAGCAAGACCAGCAAGATGTCAAGTATGTCCTACAAAAAGTCCAGGAAAGCAAAACAAATGTGCTGCCAGTGTAAGCTACACATGTGTATGAATCTTGATGTTGTTGTCATGTATGATGACTGCCTTAAGTGTCATAACTGAAGTAAAGTTTTTTTGTGGTGTATTAGTATTTTCATTATAGTTCATATAGGAATTTATTTCTGTTGTTTTTTAGACTTCGTACACCAAAAAACATTCAATGTTGGAAACTTTTATGATTTTTTGTAAAGGCTCAGTAAACATTAAAAATATAATATTTTATTTTTGTGATTTTTTCCTGTTAAACACTCATTGTTTAATACAATAAAACTCATAACATTAAAATTAATAATTTATCAATAGAAATTTCTAAAGAATAAACATGGGTTTGAGAGACCCATGTTTATGCTCCTTTATTACAAAAAAAAATGTTATGCTCTGTGGGTTAAATGTGATCTGAAGTCTCCTACCATAACAACCAAAACATCTAGGTTTCATTCAAAATTCATTTGCCATATCAAGAACCAAAAGCATTTAGAACTCAATCCAAAACACACTCAATAGATAATAAAGATGTTAGAATTATCTAAAAAGATTTCATTGTAGCTACTGTAAGAATAAGTGAATAGTAGTAAACATCATTGAGCAAATAAAAAAAATGAATGTCTAAGCAAAAACAAAATAGATTTATAAAATAACCAATTTTAAAAATTAGAACTGAAAAATACTAATATAATGTAATTTTAAGTGGATAGGTTCAATAGTAAAGGAGGATACAGAGGACTAAATTAATCCACTGAAATAAAGCAAATAGAAATTATATAATCCAAACAACAGGAAGAAAAAAGAATAAGAACCAAAACAAAAACAGGATTAAATGCTTCTCAGACTACAACTGAAGATCTAACACTTCTGTCTTCAAATTGTCAGAGAGGACAAAGAAGACATTGCTTTAAAAGTACTTGATGAAATATTAGCTGAAAATGTTTTTGTCATTTCTAAATTCTTAGATGAAGGAAAACCGAAAGAATTTGTTGACAGAAAACCAACAGTAAGAGGATGACTATCTTGACTGAAATATCAACAAGGCAAAATACTGTGATATTTACTGTCTGGCTTAAAATATTATTGAAGATCTTTCTATAGGTAAAAATAAATCAAAACAAAAAATGATAAAGCTCTAACTACAAATGTGTACTATTCTTTAGAAGATCATATTTTAGTTTTATTATATTAAGAGTGAAATTCTCTGGTTTGATTATCTCCTTCAAATTTCATAGTTCATGGTATTAAAATTCACATATATATTTGTATTTGTAAATCATTCATTAAAATCTGATATCCAATACTGCTTAGTAAGATATCAGTGATAATTCCATAATAATCATTTGATAGAAAAACTTATTTTAGAATTTAAGAAATAACTCATTAAATTAGATTTGTAAAAATATATGCAACACAAATACTTTAGACAGTCATAGTGGAATAATTTCCTGATTTTTTTTGTTTTTTATTTCTATTTTGTTCTTATATCTCTTTTTATACTCTTTTCCCCATAGTCTAATCATCAATAAGGTGCATATGTGCATTGTAACTGAGAATATCAAGAAATCCAACCTCCTGACTTCTAAGACCTTCACTTTTATCTTCTATTCTTCTGATCAGGCTTAAACTTCATATTGACAGTTGATCTAAAGATTTTCTAACCCCCTGGATCTGGATTCTTAAAATGATATTCACAGCCCATTCACACAAGAATCCATCTGGATATTTGTCACATTCAAATGTCTGGGTATCACCTCAGATTTAATAAATTAAAAACCCCAGGAGGATGGAACTGAAATGATAACTTTAACAAGTTCCTAGAAGACTTTATCTATGCTTTAGATTGGGACCCACAGCACTAGATTGTACAAAATATCTTTATCAATACTACTGTCTGTGCTTGCAGAAGGACACACTGTTTAGTGCTGGCTTTTTCCACACCTCTCTGTCCTTTCCAATAGAATTCCTTTGCTGTCCTGTCCACTGTAGCCTAGCACCTCTTAATAGGTGAAGTGTCAAGCTGAATTTTGCTATACTCGGAAACCAAACTCATATAGATATTTTCACAAAGATATTTTCAGTGTGTGTATTAAGCCTAGCTCAAGGCTCCCAAACATTTGATTACACAACTGTGATAATAGGTAGTAAAGCACATATTTTTTTTATTTGAGGAGCATACATTTTTCATTGTCTTTCATTGTCCTTGTCCACAGAGTACAAGGCCAAGAAGCTTAGACCTCCAACCATGAACTAGATACATGGTGTTAACAGATAGCGTTCCTTCTGAGCCTATTTCTTTCTTGAAAACAGAAGTCATTCCTATCTGCTATACTGAGAGAGTTGTCAGGAAGACTCGTGGAGGGAAGGCAAGATGGAATAGCTTGGAAGAGCACAGGCTCTGAGTTCAGAGAGAGCTAGTGTGACTGCCACCTCTGCTCTTTACCAGCTGTAAGAAGCAGGACAGTTATTATACCTCTGTAAGCTTCATCTGCACACTGAGGATAAGAATAGTTTCTTGATCAGCATTGTCAAGATTATTTGAAATGACCCAGATGCATAGTGTGCATTCAATTAATTGTACCTATTATTATTTTCAGTTTGGGAAAAGAATTTGATACAGTGCCAGGGACACAAGCCACTTTTGGTTGTTTTAATTTAAATCTTCTGAGCAAAATAATCGACTGTGCAGCTATAAAGTGAATTTCAGAGACACATAACTATGGGTGAATACTTTCCCTAGTCATTCTTATCTCTGCGATTTTGGCACAGATGCTTGAAATTATCCGAATGCCTTTTTTTTTTTTTTTTTTTTTTTTACAAAGGGAGAGGCAGTAACATCTATCCAGGTATTGTATGGGATTCTAAAATAATGTACTTAAATTTTTCTTCTCATTTTCTCCTTCTCTTCCCTTCCCCAGGAAAAGAGAATGTAGGCTAGGGCAGCACAGGGTCTTGTACTCAGATTCTAATTAATAATTCCGATACTCAGTTTTTAACTGTCAGGACTACAACTTTCAAATTATGAATTTAGCTGGAGGACAATAGTTCTCTTGACCTAAATCAGATTGTATTTGCTCTTAAAGATATTTATCAGTGAAAATTATAGACATATTTCAGGGCCCTTCTAAGAATCTAACCCATGCAATATGGTGTGCATTAAAGTAATGGATGTACAGTACTTACTTTAGATTCTAGTTGGATCTAGAGTTCAGTCTGAATCTTCTTGTGAGCATAGACTATGGCATGGACATCTTTGAATCTATTACTGCTTTTTTTTGTCTACAGAAAGAAAGATTATAGTAAAAACATTGTATTTGCAGAAAACTCAATGATTATGGAAAATTTTATTTACAAAATTTTTTGCATGTTCGAAGAGATTAATACTCAGAAATCATAGTCTGGTACTTGATGTACATTAGAAAAAACAAATTGGTTTAAATCCTTTTTCAAACTCTTGTCTCTTCAGATAAATTGGGAAATATACACTTCAAATAAGAGGAAACATCCACATAAAGGGAGTAACATTTTATATTTCCTTTATTTAGCTCTCCAGATTTCATCTTTGTAATTTTTTTAAAAATTACTTCTTTTATTATTACTCTTGATTCCATTTCCTTTAAATTTCAGTGGGACATTCTCTCACTACAAAAACATCACAGGACATTTTATATCCTTCTTGATTTTTCAATGACCATTGAAAATTATAGCAGGTATGATTACATTATTGTTTTCCCCTTAACTATACCTTTCTTTGCCATTGTTTACTTCCCCTCGCTCCTTATATTTTTCCACATTCACTGAATCTGAGATCATGATCTTGTGTAAGTGCATTTCTGAATGAAATTCTGTCAATAGGACACCAATTAGAAAAAAATTATTAAAATGAACTGATACGTGCTAGTTTTATCTGTGTCAGTTATCTGCACAATCTTCTAAGTTAGCATGATGGTCTGGTGAGGAAGCTTTGCTGTTTGATGGGAACAAGAGATAATCTTGGTAATCTCCCCAAATTTGCTAATTACCATAATATAATTTATTTTTATGTATATCGAACATTTCTAAAATTTATCATTGTAAAGTACATTATTATTACAGTTTCTCAAAGGATAATTTGCTTGTTTAAAACAATTGAGTGCAGGGCGTGCTAAAATAGAAAAGATAATTTTATTTCTGTTAATATTCATCTTGCTGAAAACTGGATTCTGCACAGGTAGAAATAAATAGGCAATTCAGTAGAGAAGACAAAAGATAGAATTTCTCATATTTGTTATGTAATGATCTTGTTGAACTTCAGTAAAATTTTGTGAAGTACTTTGTGTGAAACACTTAGAATTTTTCCTATAATCCTGGAGTATTGCAGCTATTAATTCACAACAGAAAATTCTGTCTCTCTTCTCATTAAATGTAGAAGAGAGATGCTTTACCTGAAGCCACAGGCTGCGAGCAACCCTAGTAGGAAATCACATCATTTATATTACACTGCGACTCTGCTTTTGGCATTTGCTTATTCAAAAATAATGCATATCATTAAAATTCATTATTTACTGTGATTGTATTTTAGTTGACATACACTGCTAAACATAACTCTGAATTGTAGTTGTTCAATGTATCAATGGATTCTCCAAATTTTGAGAAAATAACATTAGATTTTGAACTAAGAGGTTTATATTTCATGTGAAGCTGAGACATAGAAAATACTTCTTTTCAAAAGGCAAGACATAAACTATATCTCCTAGGTGCACTATACCTGTTACTCTACCTAAGGATGGAGTATTTTTCCAGAGCCCAGATACTTGTCATCAGAGTACCATCATTCCATTTTTTTCTCACAGAAAACACATTGGAAACTGTGAAATTTGGGCTCCAAAGAACTGATAACCAGATGGGAGGTTAGCCTCAATGTGTTGCAAATATTGTCTGTTTGCAAGACTGATATTTGCACACACATCTTTGGCAGATGATGGAAACCACAGAACAAACATGTCTCCTGAGTCACACAGCACACAGAAGTCTACTTTCTCTACTCTCTTTGTAAAGACTGATGGATTTCTTTAAATGCAAAGATACTTTGAGGAATTTTCTGAAAGTGAAATATGGAGAGGTATGTCTCCAGTCTGGAAATTTTTCTTTTCCATTTATTTCCCCTACCCAGATAAAATTCACACTTAGAGTATTTCACTCATCTTGGTTATTATTTTTATTTTAGTTTTTGTTTTATTTTCCTCTTGGCCTTAATGGAGATATGGCTAGGTAGAATGAAATTACTAATCATACTTAAGTCCCTGAGAATAAGATGTATAGACAGATATGGAAACAGGTATATAATTTATGTTCATGTGTGAAAGCCTCTATGTATGTATATTTGCCTGCATGTTTGTTGTTTGTTCATGTTTTTATCATTAGAGACATTGTAGCACATAAATATGTCCATGGCTCTTGGTACCTCTAAAGGTAGTATGCACAATGGTTAAGGACATGGACTCAAATTAAAATTACCCCTGTGATGTTGTACACAGGTTAATCATCTACTCTGTTCTTCAGCTTTCTCATCTGTAACATGATAATGATAGTAGTCTTACCCCTTAAGGTTGTTATACGATTAAACGGGATAAATTCATGAAGTTCTCATAATAGGGCCTTTTACATAATAAGTACTATACAAAAGTATTAGCTTTCCTTTTGTAAATTTACCTTCTGTACATTACCTTGTACTTTCCCAGAACTGGGCTTGATTATGAGTCAGAGGCTTACAGTTGCTCAGCTATGCAGCTTTGAGTAAGCTACTTTAACTCTCCTCAGCCTGTTTCCTCATCCATGAAGAGGGGTAGTAATTGCTGTCCTGTTTTCCCCACAAGGTTATTATGGACACCAAATGCAATAACTTTTATGATAGCATGTGTTCAATTTGAAGAGCAAGGCAAAGTGTTGTAGTGCTTTTTTTTTTAATCTCTAAAAAGGAAAGAAGTAACTGATTTGGGCTCACTTCTGATCTAGCGGGCATGAAAAGACAGATATAAGACTATATTAAAGGGAGAAAATGTTAAAGCATCAAAAAGTTCCAAAGTACTCTGACAAAATATGGAGAAATGTCTTCTCATTCTAGAAATAATAGAAAGAAAATAAATATGTACCAATTGAGACTTAGTATGCTCAGAAATAATTTTGAGATTCCCAGTTACTTTGATTATTGTCTTGATTAAATAATGTTTTTATTTGTAGCCAGATCTGGTCATATTAAAAGATAAGGTAATTTCAGCATTTAGAAAGATTTCTTCATTTATGCGGAGGACATTGGGATACTTTTTGTAAACCCCTTGCTCCAAACTATTTTCATCTGTTGAAATTAAAAATGTATGGGCACAGATACTTTGCTCCAGGCATTTTGTTCAGTGAGGGTACATTTGATTCTTTCTTCTTAGCATAAAGGAGCTGTGTCACTAGTTCATGTGATTTAGAAAATGTTTTTATCAGGTGATATAAAAACTAGTCTATAATAAAAATGGTTTTTAAAAGTCAAGTTAGTCTATTCCAATGTGATTGACCTTTAAAAATCTATAGTATGAAAAGCTAACCGAAGACATAACATTACCTTTACTTTAGATTGTCTCCAGAATTTTGGTTATAATGGGGAGGTACAAGGAATCCACACAGAGCTAAACCTTCCAAGTACAGTATCATTAAGAGTCCATTTCAAGTCAGATTGCTTTTATTTCACTTTTCCTGTCTGTAGTAGAATGACTCTCTTGCACCCTAATGTGTGAATCCAAGACATTAGAATCACTCTTGCCACCTGCATGGTTTTGTTTATTACCAAAGAAAGATAATTGGCTCAAAGTTTACAGACAACTTTGCTTTTCTTAATTCCCCTTCATAGCATTGCTCTTAAAAAGAGAAGATACTTATTTTTTAAATTTTCTACTTATTTTATTAGCAATGTCTCTGCATTGAATCAATACCTTATACTCTGTTTTATTACTGGAATGACTTTTACACCACCCACATCTGATATTGCTCATAATATCTTCCTGAAGTACTTTTGGATATCACATCAGGCATGGGTGATTTGTAGCTCTAAACAATTGTCAGTGTAGATATTAGTTGACTACACCGGGCTTTTACAGCTGAAGCCTCATGTTTAATATCCAGAAGTTCATACTCTGAAACTCAACAGGGTGCTAACACCTGCCATCAAAATTCATGTTGTGAGAATAACATTGTAATTTTGAATAAATATGTCCTGCTTATTAATTAAAATTCTTCTGTGCACAAAGCATATTATTACTAAGTTTTTCTCCAGCTCATGAGTCATAATACTGAGATGATTATTTTTGAGATTAATTATTTTTAAATATTGCAAAGTTTAAATATTGCCTATTGTGCTCCATCTACAGAATTCTGTTGTGTGTGAGTAAGTTTTAGATAAAGTTTATCAAATGATAATATGCTGTTTTTACATGGGCTCTCATTAACCTTGACAAATTTTCTCATTCCATGTTAAAATAGAGCATAGTAAGAAAAACAAAACTGCAAAGGAAAAACTTAGTACAACTATGCTAGTTATTTTTCAGTTATCCCTCCACATTCCCTCTCTGTCTCTTCCTGTGGAATAAGGACACCAGTGGGGCTTTGCTTTGTTCTGGCTTCTGGTTGAGCGGAGCTAATGAGAGGACCTAGCTGGAGTTACTGGACAGAAGGAACAAGAGGTCCGGGTTTTATTTTCAAGCAACTTCCTGACAGACCCACAGTATATCAAAGGCTGTGTTCCTTCCCAAGGTCACAGTTTTTGAAGATCCTTTGGAATAGCTTCAGTGTTTTCTAGTTCTCAGTAAACTCTCCTATCTCTTTCATTCCTTCAGGAAGCAGACTGAGAACCAGTCTTCTACAGCTATTCCTATCAGAATCATCTCCCATGTTGGTTTCATTACCTTGCCTATGTCTTTAAATTGGCCTGTTGGCAGTTTCTCTTTGGTCACTATTGTGAGTGTGCCATCTTTTCCTGCTAATATCTGTTAGATAAAGGTAGAAAAGTGCAGAAAACAGACCAGCACTCCAGTCAGTATTTGCTGGATTTGAGCTCTGGTTCTGCTGCTTCCTAACATTGTACCACAGGCAAATGTCTTGTTCTTCCTGGACACCAATTTCCTTCAACTCTGCAATAAAAGGCAGTTAAACCAGTTACTGAACTCTAAAAATTCTATATTCTGTGCGCAATTTCAGGTTAGAAATGGCTATCTTCATGATGTAATATTAAGAAACTCTTTAGTCATTTTGTTGAGGAGAGGAACAAAACAATCTAGTGGATGTGTCAGAACTTAATATCATCCATTAGCTTAGGGGACACAATTTACATATTGAAATTGCCTGATGTTGGATGTTTCTACATTGCTTGTTTAGTCTTTTTTTTCTTTTTCATTTTTGATGTAAATGCTATCAAGATAGAGATACTTTGCCTGTCAGTTCTGTTGAAAGAATCCTATCTACAATCAGGTTGGTCTGTAATTGGCTTTAAGTGAAGCATTCCCTGTTACATATTTCAATTAGGCATTAATTTAGATATAAAAAGTGGTTATTGGGCTGGGGATTTAGCTCAGTGGTGCTGCCACCTGCCCCACAAGCGCAAGGACCCAAGTTCGATCACCGGTACAAAAAAAAAAAAAGAAAATTCACTCTCTATGGGGCCGGGGATTTAGCTCAGTGGTTTGGCTGTCTGTTGTGCAAGCACAAGGACCCAAGTTCAATCCCAGTTACCAAAAAAATAAATAAATAAATAAATAAAAATAAAAAGTGGTTATTTTGGTTCTTACTCTACTTCTG
The DNA here is from genome assembly GCF_000247695.1 of Heterocephalus glaber. The sequence goes on along the minus strand of NW_004624754.1, from coordinate 923,211 downwards.
TTTAAAAGGGAGGTACTTTTGAAGTCTCACTCCCTGGCAAAAACTTATCTGCTCTCTTCTTTTGTCCCTTAGACAACATACTTCTCCCCAGTTTCCTTGTTGTAGACTGAAGGAAAACTCATAGAAGTGAGCAAAAGTGAAACCACAATGATTACTGTAGTTATGAAGCCTGAATGTTCCAATAATTCCTTTTGTTTTTCTTTAAAATATTTTATTACTTATAAATGGTGTAGTGGTACAAATAACATAATCTTACAAATTTATTAATATATCTTGATTGATTTTTTTTACTTCTTTTTAATAATTGATTAATTTTATTGGTATGTTTTAGATGTAGGTAATGATCACACCCATCATAGGATACTGGTACCTGTACTTAATATATCTTTTTTGTTTTGTTTTGTTTTGTTTTAGTCATGAAGTATATTGGTACATTTTAGGTATATAATATGATGGCATTCATCATTAGGTATTTGTATCTTTACATGATATATCTTGGTTCTTGTTGTTTTTCCCCATTCCCCTACCCTGCCATCTACCCCTCCACACCCCCCTATTTACAAAGACTTTGTTTACATTTTTTCTTTTTCTCATATTTATTCCTTTCCCTTCTTTCTTTTTCCCCACCCCTTCCACTTCCTTCACTGTTGAAACTTTTCTTCCTATATCAAATTATCTATTATAAATTTTGATCCTTGTTTACACTTTCAGTTTCTCACACCAGACAAACTATTTGGTATTTACACATGTGGGTCCTATTTATTTCACTTAAGAGTATGGCCTCAATGTGCATCCATTTTTAGGTATAAATGTCTCTAATTTCCAATTCTTTATGGCTGAGTAGTACTCCATTTCATAAAAAAACCCACATCTTCCTTATCCAGTCTCCAGTTTATGGGCAAGGGCTGTTGTCAAGATTTAGCTATTACAAAATGTGCCTCTATAAACATGGACACACATATATCACTGTGGTATGATTCTTTTAATTCTTGTGGGAAGATACCTGGCATGGGATGAGGTGGGTCAAATGAAACCTCTAATCCTCGTTTTTTGAGGTATCTCCATACTGATTTCCACAGTGGTTGCACCAGTCTACAATCCTATCAAAAGGGGAGAAGGGTAACTTTCTCCCCTCATCCCTGTCAGCAATTGTTAAAGGTTGATTTCTTGATCGCAGCCATTCTTTCTGGAGTGAGGTGAAATCTCAGGTTTGTTCTCATTTGCATCTCTCAGATAACCAGTGAAGTTTAACATTTTTTCATATGATTATTTGCTTTTTCTCCTTCTTTCTCTCAGAAATGTCTGTTCATTTCAGATGTCCATTTTTGGATTGGGTTTTTAAATTTGAGAGATCTGATTTTTTAAGTTCCTTATATATTCTGAGAAGTAGACCTTTGTCTAAGGAAATGCTGGTAAAAATTTTTTCCACATTGTGGGTTGTCTCTTAACTCGGTGGTTTTTTCTTCTGCGCAGAAGCTTTCTAATAAGAAGAGATCCCAATTGTTGATTGTTTATGCTAGTTCACAAGCAAGTAAGGTTTTGTTCATAAAATCTTTTCCTATGCCAATGTCTTCAAGAGTTCTACCTAACATCTCTTCCATCAGATTTAGAGTTTCTGTTTTAATATTTAGATCTTTGATCCATTTCAATTTTAGTTTAGTCCATGGTGAGAGCTATAAGTTTAGTTTTAATCTTTGGCAAGTTGAAACCCAATTTCTCCAGCATCAGTTATTAAAGAGGCTATGTTTTCTCCAGTGATGGTGTTTTTCTGGAGATGTTTCTGCATCTTCTAATCTGTTCCACTGATTCTCAGGTCTGTTTCTTTGCCAGTACCATGTTGTTTTTATCACAGGAGCTTTGCAGTGTACTTTCAAGTTGGGAATTGTGATACCCCTGCCTTGTCTTTGTCGCCTAAACAGGCTTCCATTCTAGATCTCTTCTTGTTCCAAATCAATTTTTGGATTGTTTTCTCAAGGTCCATGAAGTAAGCTGTTGGAATTTCAATTGGGATTGCATTGAATCTATACAGAAGTTTTGGAAGTATGGCCATTTTCACTATATTGGCTCTTCCTACCCAGGAACAAGGGATGTCTTTCCATTTTCTGATATCATCTCTGATCTCTTTTTTCAGAGTGCTACTGTTTTCAGGGTAGAGGTCTTTCATTTCTTTTATTACATTGGTTCCTAGATATTTCATTTTTTGGATGTTATTGTGAAAGGAGTTGTTTCTTCAGTTCCTTTTTCAATGACTCTGTTGTTTCTGTATGGGAAGCCTATTGATTTTTGTGTTTTGGCTTTGTATCCAGCTACTTTACTGAAGTTGATTATTAAATCTATAAAACTTTTGCTGGCATTCTTGGGGCCTTCTATATGGAGTATCCTGTCTTCTGCAAATGAGGACAATTTGACTTCTTCATTTCCTATCTTTATTCCTTTTATTTCTTTGTCTTGTCTAATTGCTATAGCTCTTTTCAGAAGTATGTTGAACAGGAGTGGTAATAGAGGACATCCTTGTCTTTTCCCTGATTTTAGCATGAAGGATTTCAGTTTTTGACTATTTGTTATGATGATGGCAGTTTGTTTTTCATAGATGGCTTTTACCAGGGTAAAATAAAGACCTTCTAATCCAATTTTCTGTAGGGTTGTTATCCTGAATTGGTGTTGGATTTTGTCAAATGCTTTTCCTGCATCTACTGAGATGTTCATATGGTTTTTGTCCTTGGATTTATTAACATAGTGCATTACATTTATTGATTTGTGTATGTTGAACCATCCCTGCATCCCTGGGATGAATCCCATTTGGTGGGGATATATATTCTTCTGGTAATCTATTCAATTCTGTTTGCCAGTATCTTATTGAACATATTTATTAGAGAGATTGGCCTACAGTTGTCTTTTTTGATTGTAAACATATATATCTCTGCGGTATGATTCCTTCATTCTTTTGGGAAGATACCCAGCAGAGAAATAGCTCAGTCAAATGAATCCTGTAATCCTAGTTTTTTCAGTTATCGTTATATTGATTTCCATAGTGATTGCACCAGTCTGCATTGCAGTTGACAATGGAGAGAAGGGTTCCCTTCTCCCCACAACCCTGCCAGGATTTTTTATGTGTTAATTTCTTTTTTTTAAGTTTATTGGTACATTTTAGGTATACAATACAGTTACATTCATCATTGGGATCTTGTATCATTACATGAGTCTTTTGGTTCTTATTTTTTCCCCATCCCCCTGCCCTCCCTTCACCCCCTCCACCCTTC
>NW_004624754.1:833550-917051 GCF_000247695.1 Heterocephalus glaber | reverse complement strand
TATTTCTGATTTCATTTTTCCCAGATCCTCTTTTGTTGCCAGTTCAGAGAGTCCAGGTGGTTGAGTATCAGATTCTTCCATCTCGTTTCCCTTTGGGGTTGCTGTAGGTGATCTGAAAATCTGTTTTTGAGGCTTGTTTATGTATCTTCTCATTTCCACGGGTGGGAAGTGTGCTTCTGGCACCTGTGTGTCTCAGCTTCTCTGCTCCAGGAGCCTGGGATGGCAGAAGGGGAGCTTCCTTCCAGGTGCTGGGACCAGCTCAGCTTATCTGCCCTAGGAGCTTGGGATGGCAGCAGGGCAGGGGAGTTTCCTTCTGGGTACTAATATGGGCTCACCTTCTCTGCCCCTTGGTTAATTTGTTGATAGCAGCTGTTCTTTCTGTGTGACATGGAATCTCAGGGTTATTTTCATCTGCATCTCTCAAATGACCGGTGGTGTTGACCAAATTTTTTTATGTTTATTTGCTGCTTTTTCTTCTTTGTCTGAGAAATATTTGTTCATTTCAGATGGCATTTTTGAATTTGGTTATTATATTTGGGAGTTATGATTTTTTTAAAGTTCTTTATATATTCTAGATAGTCTGAGGAACAGCTGATTACAGTTTTTCCCACCTTATACATTGTCTTTTAGGTCTGTTGGTGTTTTCTCTTGCAGTGCAGAAGCTTTTTAATAAGATGAGATTCCAGTTGTTTATTTTTTTGTGCTAGTTCCCATGTTACTGAGGTTTTGTTCATGAAATCTTTCCTATGCTAATATCTTCAAGAGTTTTACCTAACTTAGCTTCCAGCAAGGTTAGTGTTTCTGTCTTAATATTTATATCTTAAACCCACTTTGTTTCTAGTTTAGTGCATTGTTAAAGATAGAGGTCTGGTGTTAATTTTTGGCAGGTTGAAATGCAGTTTTTCCAACACCATTTATTAAAGAGGTTACCTTTCCTCCAGTGAGGATGCTTGGCTCCTTTGCCAAAAATGAGGTAGCTGAGTATGGCTGGAGTTGTTTCTGCATCTTCTAATCTATTCCACTTGTCCTCAGGTCTGTTTCTTTGTCAGTACCATGATGTTTTTATCACAGTGGCTTTGTAGTATAGTTTCAAGTTAGGGATTGTGATCTTCCCTGTCATGTCTCTGTAGTTATCTGGGAAATTATTTCTGTTTTAAATTTTCTAGAGTGTCATTCATCTGTATTTTTACTTCCTGTGCTATCAGTTTAGGGTGCCCAGGTGGTTGATTATCAAATTTTTCCACCTCATTTCCCCCAGAATTTGCCTGTGCTGAGCTGGAAGTCTGGGTTTGTGCTTTGTTTAGGTATCTTCTCATTTCTATTTTTGTTGTTGATTCTGTTTTTGGTTTAATTCCTGTGTTGATACTTCAATATTGCCTATTCTAAGTATCTTTGTTGCTTGGATTTAGAACCCTTATGCAATGCCTGCTTCTCAGAGGTGTCTTCCAGATATAGCTGGTCTTTAGGTTTTGAGTCTCTATTGACTCTTAGGCAATCTCGTTTTCAGTATACCAGGAAGAACAACTGATTAGATCAGTCAAAACATCTTAGCCCAAGTGATACAATCATCAAAAACAATAGCATCAAGCAGGGCTTAGAAAATGACAATTTGTGATAGCTATTAATCTATCACCTGTAACCATGTGAATTAAATCAAAATTGATGACCAGCCACAACTATGTTTAAAGTGAATAAACTCTTCAATGTAGCAACTTAGCCGGGGATTTAGCTCAGTGGTTCCGGCGCCTGCCTTGTAAACGCAAGGTCCCACGTTCGATCCCCAGTACCAAAAAAAAAAAAAAAAAAGCAACTTTACCCTCTAGGATGAGGACTCAGAAGGAGGTGGGGCGGGGAGGGATAAATAGGTAGAAGGACAGGGAAAGGTTAGCAGTGAGGCCAGAGGACACAGGAAGGTCATGTAGAATTTGGGAAACTGTTGAAGACAAGAGGAAAAGACAAACAAAGAACAAGAACAACCTAACAGCAATAAGGAAGCTAGAAACTGTATTTACTTTCCTATAAAACTAATGACAATTGAGAGAAGGAAAAAGAGAGAAGAAAAGAAAAACAAAGAAAAAAGAAATCTGAATTAGGACAGGAAAAGGAACAAAAAGGAGAGAGATGAAGAAATAGGTGGGAAAAAGGAGGGAGAGAATAAGAGAGAGAGAAAAAGAAAAAAGAAAAAGAAGAAAAAAGGAAAAAAACAAATTTGAAAAAAATTTTAAAAATAAAAATTAAAAAAAGAGAAAAATAACTTTGAAAAAAATAAAAATAAAGGGCCTCCTTCAGGGTAAGTCTCCACTGTTACAATAGACAACATGGGCTGCAGTGTGCAGATCTAAGTCAATTAGTCTCAGCAAGCTAGCAGCAGTCCACTGAGATTAAGGCTGATTTCTGGCTGCTAGGTACTAATTGAGCTTGCTGACTTCCTGCTGGATTGAACTCTACAAGATTTTACTGCAGGTTCCAGCTGCCTTTCCCGTGAACATAGTCCAAGTTTGAATGGGAGGTAGTGATTCCTCCAACTTACCAACTATGGTGGTCTAGTGTGCCTTTATTGCAGAGATTTTCTTCACTTTTCCAGTGGGCTTCAATTTTCATCAAGGAGCCTCAGAGAGGCCCTCTCTCTCTGTTGTTCACTTCTGCTTTATCTTCTGGAGCTCAGAACAATGACCTTTATGACTCTCTGTGCCTCTGCTTTTGTGAACCCAAGTACCAGTGTAGCCCAGAGGCCAAAGGCAGTGGGGGATATGGAGGATGGCAGCTGGAGGCCCAGGGCAATGAAGCTCCTCAGAGGCCCAGGAAGGCCTGGAGAGCAGTGCTGGTGGTGGCCCATGAGGCTCAGCTCCTCCTCTACTCTGATCTTTATAATTTCCTCCCTTGTATGAGCTTTGGGTTTGTAGTCCTCTTCTTTGTCTAGAAGCTTGAGGTTCAGCATCAGGTTGGTTCTTTGAGCTCGCTCTGTTTTCCTAATGTGAGTATTCACTGCTATGAATTTCCCTCATAAGACTGCTTTCATTGTGTCCCATAAATTCTTACATGTTGTATTGGCATTGTCATTTAATTGTAGAAACTGTCTGATTTCCTCTTTAATTTTCTCTGTGACCCATTTGTTGTTCAGGAGGGTATTGTTCCATTTCTGTTTATGAAATTCTTTTGGTGTCTTTTGCCATTGATCTCCAGTTTTATTGCACTATGACTTGCTAATATACAGAGGTAACTTCAATCGCTTTACAATTACTTAAACATGTTCTATGAGCAAATATGTGATATATTTTGGAGAAGGACCTATGTGCACCTAAAAAAAAATGTGTATTCTGATTTTGTGGTGAGGAACACTATATAAACATCTGTTAAATCCAGTTGTTCAAAAGTTTGGTTGTGTTCTAGTATTGTCTTGTTTATTTTTTGTCTAGTTGATCTATTTGTGATACTGGGCTATTGAAGTGCCCTACTATTATTGTATTAGTGCTCATTTGATTTTTCATGGCCATTAATATATATTTTATACATTTGGGTGCACTAGTTTTTGATGCATAAATATTGATGATTGTCATCTCTTCCTCTTGAATTGTTCCCTTTACAAGGGTGTAGTGTCCTTCTTTGTCTCTCTTAATCATTGTGGGTTTGAAATCCATTTAATCTGCAAATAGGATAGCTAGTCCTGCTTTTTTTCAGGTTCCTTTACCATGGAGTATTGTTTTTTACCCTTTAACTTACAGTGTATGAGTTTCTTTTTGAATTAAGTGTGTTTCTTGTATGCAGCATAGTGTTGGATCTTGCTTCTTGACCCATTCTGCCAGGATATTTCTTATGATTGGTGAATTGAGACCATTAACATTGATGTTTATAACTGATATGTTTTGACTTATCTCTGCCATGACCTTTTCTTGTTAGTTCCCCTGCTTCCTTTGTATTTATTTTCTTCTCTTGCCTGATGGATTTATTTTGTTGTATTTTGTGGGGTTGTGACCCTCATTGTCTTTTTCTAGGATATTGTTTAAAAATATTTTGGAGTGCTGGTTTGATATTCATGAAGTTCCTCAGGTGCTCTTTGTCATGAAAGTATCTTATTTCTCCATTGATTTTGAATGATATTTTTGAGTGATATTTTTGAGTGATATTTTTGGAGTCTACATCAACCTGGGTTGGAAGTTGTTTTCTTTTAGGGCCTGAAATACTTCACTCCAGTCTCTTCTTGACTTGAGGGTTTGTGTTGAGAAGTCTGCTGTGATTCTGATGGACTTTCCTTTGTATGTGATTTGTTTCTTTTTCCTAACAGCTTGCATATTTTGTTCTTCTGGTGGGTTTCTGCAATATTGACTATTATTATATGGCTAGGTGTAGATTTTTTTTGATCATAGCTATATGCCTCACTTATCTGTACGTCAAATTCTTTCCCCCTGTTTGGGCAGTTTTTTGCCATTACTCCTGCGAATGAGTTTATGTCATCTGCACTATCTCATGTGTCTTCATTGACTTTTAGGTTATTCTTCTTTGCAACATCTAGCAACTGATGTATTGATTTCTTGTGGTCCCTTGCTATTTTTAAGAAATCTTTCTTTTCTTGGTCACTAATCACAATCCTGTCTTCTATATTTAATATTATGTTCTTACATTGGCTCATTCTTCTGTTTAAACTTTCAGTGGAATTTTTAATATCCTGGATATGTGTTTGCATCTGTTTTATGGATTCAATTTGTTTCCTCTGCTAGGATTCCATCATGTTCCTCAGCTCCTCTATTTTTTTTTATCTATGTCAGTTCTAGAGTTATTAATTCTGTCTTTTACTGTGGACAAATGTCTGTTGTTATCTGAGAAATTATTTCTGATTTTATTTTTTCCAGATCCTTTTTTCACCAGTTCAGGTGAAGTTGAGTTTCATAGCATTCCATCTCATTGCCCCTTGGTATTGCCTTTGGTGATCTGGATGTTTCATTTTGAGTCTTATTTAGGTGTCTTCCAATTTCAACAGATGCAGTCTTCTGTGCCTTTATTGAGGTGACTCTGCTCACCCAGTGTTCTTCAATTCTCAACAAGTCTCAGAGATGTCTGCTTTCTGCTGCTCACCCCTGCACCAGTTCCTAGGTTCAGAATGATGGCCTTCTGGATCCCTGGGGTGGGCTGTTGTGTGGTTGAGCTTCTGGCTGTGGCCTGTCCACCTGGGCAGCTGTTTTCCAGGTGAGCATATCTTGATTCTTCTTTTGTCCCCTTTCCTTTTTCCTCCCTTCCACCTATTTTCCCCTTCTCATTTAAAAAAATCGTTGTTTCCATTTTTCTTGTTTTTCTCTTTTATTTCCTTTCCCTTCCTTCCTTTCCCCACCCCCTCTAGTTCCCCTTCTCATTTGAACATTTTATTCCTATTCTACAATATCTATTTTACATTTTTATCCTTATTTACACTTTCAGTTTCTCATACCAGAGAAACAATATGGTATTTACACCTGTGTGATTTATTTCACTTGAGTATTAAAATCATTATACCACAGTGATATATACATGTCTATATTTATAGTAGCACAATTGTAATAACTAAATATTGGAAACAGCCCCAAAACCCAACAACCAATGAATGGATAAAGAAGATGTGGTTTTCTTATACAATGTAGTGCTACTCAGACATAAAGAAGCATAGAATTGTAACAATTTTAGGTAAATGGATGCAATTTGAGGGCATATTCTTAAGTGAAATAATTCCTAATTTTAGAGTAGTTGTTCCAATGGTGAATGCTGCAAATGGTGTCAGTTATAAAATTTTTAGGACCCCAATTGCTGCTGTCTGGAAAACCAGTTGGCTAAGTCTCTGAGCTAGAAAAATTAATGGTCAAATGAGATAGATAGAAAGGAACTTGGAGAAAGACAGCTTGAGAAGTACAAAATTGAACACAGTTGAATTTCAATGACCTAAAAATATTTTGGAAAATTATGTCTCAATGAAATAGCAATATAATCAATTTGTATATAATGGAACCCTTTGCTGTTAAGAGAAATGAGGTCTTGAGAGACTTTTGGAGCTTTTGTTTTGCGGATATGTATAATACAGAGCAACATCATCTCTTTTGTGTTATTCCATATGATACCACACCTTCCTCTGACATTTCATCTGCCACTTTCTATTCTAATTGTAGGATTCAGTGACTGGGTCTCTCAACCACAAGTGAGTTCCCTTCATATGATACATCATAATTTATGTGATACTGAAGAAAGTAAATCTTTGCCTTCAAGAGTCACCTAGGCCAGCTTTCATGCCTTTCTTTTTTTCTTTCCACACTCCTTCTCTTTTCTCTCTTTTTACAAATTCAAGAAAATAGGTAAAACAGAAATCTATAAAACATTTGTAAAGTTATTTATTAATATCTATGTTCAGTAAAACTTTGTAGTAGGCCAATTCAAATCACAATTTGGGAGAGAAATTCATCTTCATTTCTCTTTTGAGCTTTTTTGAATGATTATCAATACTCAAGAATCACAGGAAACCGATAATGGAAGTTGCCTCTTCAAAGAGCACACAAAGCACTGGGTGGCAAGGATGTGAAGATGATTTGTATTATAGTGTATGTAATTTGTTCAGTTATTTTTTTTCTCATCAGTTATAATATGTAAAAATATTTTATGCACCTAAAAGGAACTTCTCCATTTATGAAAATTGGGTTTGAATTTGATTTTAAATTATTTAAATACTTAAAGTGTGATGATTTCAATTATTTAAGATAAGCTGCACATGAATCTGGACACACATGTATTGCTTGAATGTTCTATTGAAAAGATTCAGTTTTGTTGCTTTGAATTTCTGGCAATTTTTTATTCATTGACACAGTTTAGGAGACTGGTGATAATCATCACTCTTCTACATGCTACTCCTCCATCGGTCCCTAAATACTGGGGATTTGAGTATGTGTCACTTGTGATTTTGTTTTTCCGAGTCTTATTATATTTTAACATGGGACTTTATTATCTCTTCAGAATGGTAAGCAATCATTTAACTGGTCATCATCCCTTCAGGCTCTATTCTCGCCAACCAGTCCTTCACATTGCAGCTGAAGTGAACCTTTAAAAACATCACTGATCATGTTCTGCTGAAATTATTTATTCATTTAAATAAAGTGCACTAACTGCCATTGTCCACAGGACAATGTCCATCAATCCCTTGACATTCTTGGTCCATACTACTGATCTCAACTTAGGGTTTCTTTCAATGATTATTTATCTCACTTGTTTTTTCTCTTGAGTCAGACAGTGTGCCAAATGCTGGAGAATACCCATATTTGAAGAACAAAATCATATAGATTTCTTCTTTTCAAACAATTTCTGCCCATTTTGTAGGGTGTGCCGATAATCAAATTATGCAAATGTTCATTCATAGGCAGACACCAGTGCTATGAGAGGAAGGAGCTCAGAGCTAGGAAAGTAAATACCTAGTGCTTTTAGCCAGTCTTGAGGCTCAGGAAACATTTTCTGAGATTATGCTGTTCTAGTAGAGATCCAGAGGATGATTTGCAAAGACCTCAGGCGAGACTCCATGCTACTTGAAACATGCCACCTGCCATGTTTCAATCTGTTGGAGAGTATTCCTGGATCTTTGCCCCAGGTTATTCCTACTTCATTTGATATTTGGTAAAACTGTTTAATTATCTTCTTTCTTTCTTTTGTTTTATAGAATATTCATGAGTCTTGAGCCAGATAAAATATGATTTCTAAATACAACCTTTTCTGACAATGGTAATGGACACTCTATTGAACCCCATGTCCTAGAAGAAAGAATTGCCCTCACCTCTTAGTTCCCAAGTCATTTATATGTTTAGATATTTCTTGTCATCTATCTCATTGTTATGTACACATTTGATTTATTTATTGTCTTTACTGTACGCTTTATATTCACAGAACATAAAATAGTGCTTAGAACAGTGAGAATTCAGAGCATCAAATAATACCTATCTGTAAATACCCAGTGGAATTTTGCTTTAAAGGTGATATCAATTTTATTAGCTATAGATAATAAATATTTAGAGATTGACCCTTTACAATAAAATTAACACCAGAAATTCTCATTTTAAATAAATAAAATATTTTAATTATTCTTTAATAATTAAGTAGTTTGAAAGTTGTGGTGCATTTCCTTGGGATACATTTTCTTGAAGAGAAGGAAAGCACAATATATTTGGTTCTGATATCAGAACTACAATGCTACCGTGCTTTTATACTATGAGATATATGTGTACATATGTGTATATATATACCATATATGCTAAATACATTGTATATATATTTTATATAAACTATATAGCTCAAGCAATGTAAGCTCATTTTTCAGTGATAGCTGCCTTTCCTGTTCCTTCCTCTCCTCTTTGTCCTTGAAGATGGAGGTTCCTTCAGAAACTTTGTTAAAATATGATTGGATAGGTAGTTTGCTGATAATAAGAAGATTAGGAACAGAAGACCTTACTGTACTCATGTGACATCCACTCAGCCACTCTTTGACTCAACAGACATTGATCTAGAATTCTTTATATGCTAATTAGTAGATAAGCAATAGAGTAGTCAAAACCCAAGGGTGTAATTACTTTACATTTTGGGGGGCTTTGGGAAAGCTAGCGGGGAGGAACTGAAGAAGTGAAGAAGGTTCAAGAGTTGGAACAAGGAAAAGTAGCCATGGAGACTATAATCCTGCTGACTCCTGAATGACACCATCATCTTTTCTTGTAGTCTGGCTATTGTGCACCTGCTGAGTATGGACCCTGGCTAAGAGGCCTTTTCTGAAGTGTGTCACAAGCAGAGCAATAAGTACATTGCTCACCATTTAACTCTGAGCTGGCCATGACTTGAGCTCTAAAAACTAGAATACAGCAGACAACTTTTGGCAAAGGCTTCTCCTCAAACCACTGGCAAGGTGATAATGTAATTAGATAATTATAAATACATTTTTATGCAACATTATTTTCATTTTTTAAGTGAATTGAAACTCATCAGAATATTTTCAGGACAGAAAACCAAATCAGAATTTGAAATGCCTGCATTCACAGATAAAAATGAATCTTTGGTGAAAACAATTGCTTTTAATTCTTCTGTAATTTGCAAAATAAAGGTGTGGTTATTTAATTTGTTTTGTTCTTCTGTGTTTGTAAAATTGTGCTTAAGTCTGAAACAGCTGTGATGCTTAGTGCATTTATGGTAAATGTGAAGGGCTGGGATGTTTATTAATGTTAGAAATTTGGAAGAAGAGAGCAGTAGTTTTTCTATACTGTATTATTTAATTTAATTATCAACTTTGTAATTATAAACCTCCTGCAATCTACTGAATGCAAAAGGAAGTTAGGTGCTGTGTTACCTGCTTTATTCCATGGGAATGGCAGTTCTGTACTAGGGCACAAAAATATAGCAAATAATGCTATATTTATGAAGCCATTCTCCCTTAAAATATGTATATTGACCAGGCATTTAGCTCAGTGGTTTTGCTGCCTGCTGTACAAGTGCAAAGACCTGAGTTCAATCCCTGGTACCAAAAAAAAAATGTATATTGAGTAAAAGTCAATTTATAATACCTCTGCAGCATTTTTTTCTTCTTGAGTTTAAAGATCTTTCTAAAGAATCATCCATCTTAGTTTGGTTTAATTAATCACCAAAGACTGAGTTATTTAAACAATAGTCATTTACTTCTAATAATTCTAAACCCTGAAAAATCCAAGATCTAAATACTTCCATGTTCACCATCTGAGGAAGGTCAACTTCCTGATTTGCAAGAGGGCTGTTTTTTTTTTTTTTTTTTTCTATATCTTCACATAACATAACAGAGGGTGAGGCAGGGCAAACTCTTTTGTATTTCTTTTTACAAAGGCACTAATCCAATTCATGAAATCTTTATACTTGTCACCTAATTACTTCCCAAAGTCCCCAATTCCATCTACTATCACAATGGGAGGTAGGCTACAACATGTCAATTTTGGGGGCATACATTTACTTCACAGCACATCTCATTATAGATCATGTTTGAGAGCATAATGGTCTTTTGAAGAAATAAACTTATAAAATGATACAGGTCTCACTTCACAAATAGCCTAGGAAATGAAGAACTGGTGGTTTAAATTGTACTCTAAAGGACAAGTACCTGTTAACTAGGTCAATGGGGAAAATGTATTTCAAGTAGAGAACTGAGCAAATATAAAGGACTATCTTGAAACCTGAGATGGTGGTGCAAGACACTGAAAGGAAATCAATATCACAGACTGAGTGCTCAAGGAAGCAGAATATGAACTGCTAATTGGAGGATAGAATATTTTTGAGGAAATGCCCTTAGGACTAACACCAAGAGAAAGGGATGGGGAGAAAAGCAAAATCAAGTTGAAGAAGAAGCCAAGCTCAAATGGCCTGCCAGAGGATGTGTCAATCTTAGATAACCCTGTCCTTTATCCTGCTTCTGTCGGTTACTGAGTGCAGGCTGTTCTGGGAAAAATGTCTTTTTTGTGAGCAGTCACACTTGAGCTGAAATGGTTATTCCAAGAATTGACTAATAGCCCATACCTGGGGCAAGAAGTCCTTTGTAAGTGGATCTAAATAGAGCATCATGGTATCCATAATAAACATTATGGCTGAATGTAAAAAGAAGAAGGTTTTCAGTTTTGTCACTTTAGATATTTTAGATCTATTGTATATCTGTTTGAGTGGGTGGTTGAGGGGTGGGTTCTTGTGCATCATAGGATGTTTAGCAGTATTCCTAACCTCTACTTACTAGATGGCAGCAATAAACTCTCCACCTTCTGTTGTTACAACAAAAAAGAGGTCACCAGACAGCTCCCAGGCAGAGGAGGTTTCCAGTTCAATATGCCCCAGCTCCCAGCACAGAGGAGGCTTCTGGGTCAATGTGCTACAGCTCCCAGATCAGAGGAGGCTTCCGGGTCAATGTGCCACAGCTCCCAGTGCAGAGTAGGAGGCTTCCAGGCCAACCTACCACCTCTCCCTGCACAGAGGAGGTGAGCCATGCAGAAGCCAGCAGCATACCCCCCCAAGTCAAAATAAGAAGACACATAAACAAGCCTCAGAATTTCCAGATCAACTACAGCATCCCCAAATGGAAACAAAATGGAACACTCTAATACTCAAACACCTGGACTCCCTGAACTAGCAAGGAAAGAAGATCTGGAAAAAATGAAATCAGAAATAATTACTCACATAACAGCAGAGATTGTGCCCATAGTGCAAGACATGATTAATTACTCTAGAGAGGACACAGATAAAAATATAAAGGAACTGAGGAACATGATGGTATCCCAACATAGGAAACAAAAGGAATCCATAAAACAGATGCAAACAGATTTTCAGGACATTAAAAACTCCACTGAAAGTCTATGCAGCAGAATAAGCCAATGTGAGGACAGAATTTCAGATATAGAAGATTGCAATTAATTACCAGGATTTCTTCAAAATTGTAAGGGACCATGAGAAATCAATGCAGCAGCTGCTAGATGATGCAAAGAAGAATAACATAAGACTGATTGGAGTCAATGAAGAAACAGGAGAGAGTACAGAAGATACAAAAAACTATAAACTGCAGTGATGGCAGAAAACTTCCCAAGCAGGGGAAAGGAACTTGACATACAGATAAGTGAGGCATATAGGACTCCAAATAGCCTTGATCAAAAAAAAAATCTACACAGAAGCATATAATTGTTAAAATTCCAGAAACCCAACAGAAGAACAAAGTTCTATAAGCAGTGAGAGAAAAAGAAACAAATCACATACAAAGGAAAACCCATCAGAATCACAGCAGACTTCTCAATGCAAACCCTCAAGGCAAGAAGAGCTTGGAGTGAAGTATTTCAAGCCCTAAAGGAAAACAGCCTCCAACCCAGAGTGATGTATCCTGCAAAACTATCTTTCAAAATTGATGGTAAAATAAGATACTTTCATGACAAAGAGCACCTTAGGAACTTAACGAATAACAAACCAGTACTCCAAAAAATTTTAGACAAAAATCCTAGGAAAAAGCAATGAGGATCACAACCCCAGGAAGCCCAGCAGAATGAATACACTGGGCATGACAAGAAATTAAATGCAAAGGGGGAGAACCCAACAAAAAGAAAAACTCATGACAATGATAAGTCAATATGTATTAGTTATAACCATCAACATTAATGTTCTCAACTCACCAATCAAAAGAAATAGACTGGCAGAATGGGTCAAGAAGCAAGATCCAACAATATGTTGCATACAAGAAATACAATTAATTCAAAAAGAATTTCATAGACTGAAAGTTAAAGGGTAGAAAATAATACTCCAAGTGAAAGGAACCCCCAAAAAAGGAGTACCTATCCTCTTTGCAGACCAAGTAAATTTCAAACCCACACTGATTAAGAGAGACAAAGAGGACATTACATCCTTGTAAAGGGAAAAATCCAAGAGGAAGAGATGATAATCATAAATGTTTATGTAAAAAACATCAGTGTGCCTAACTATATAAAACAAATACTAACAGACAGGAAAAATCATATAAGCAGTAAGACAATAGTAGTGGGGGACCTCAATATCCCATTGTCACAAATAGATCAACTAGACAAAAAAAAAGCAATGAAATACTAGAACTCAGTCAAATTCTTGAACAAATGAACTTAACACATGTTTACAGAGTGTTTCACCCCACAAAATCAGAAAGAATACACATTCTTTTCAGCTGCACACAGGTCGTTCTCCAAAATAGATCACATACTTGCTCATAGAACCTATTTAGGTAAGTGAAAAGGAATTGAAGTTATCCCCTGTATATTATCACTCCTTAGTGCGATGAAATTGGAGATCAATAGCAAAAGCAACTGCAAAATTTTCATAAACACATGGAAATTGAACAACACATTTCTGAATAATCAATGGGTCACAGAGGAAATTAAAGAAGAAATCAGACAGTTCCTACAATTAAATGACAATGAAAATAATACATATCAGAATCTATGGGACACAATGAAAGCAGTCTTAGCAGGGAAATTCATAGCAGTGAAAACTCATATTAGGAAAGCCGAGTGAGTCCAATTAAATAACCTGATGCTGAACCTGAAGCTTCTAGATGCAGAAGAGCAGGACAAACCCAAAGGCCATAGAAAGGAGGAAATTGTAACGATCAGGGCAAAAATTAATGCAATGGAGACTAACAGAATACAAAAAATCAGTGAAGCCAAGAGTTGGTTCTTGGAAAGAATCAACAAAATTGACAAACCCTTAGCCAACCTTATCAGAAAAAGGAAAGAATAGGCACAAATCCATGCAATTAGGAATGAAAAGCTTGAAATTACAACGGGCCCAGCAGAAATCTAGAGGATTATCAATACCCACTTTGAGAACCTATATGCCAATAACATGGAAAACAGAGAAGAAATGGACAGATTCCTAGATATGTATGAATTACCAAAGTTGAACAAAGAAGACATAAAAATTCTAAAAAAACCAAAATCAATCAATGAAATTGAAAACATAATGAAACAGCTACCACCTAAGAAAAGCCCAGGTACAGATGGCTTCACTGCTGAATTCTACAAGACATTTAGAGAGGAGCTACTGCCACTACTGTTTGAACTCTTCAATGAAATTGAAAGGGAAGCAGTACTCCTGAATTCATTCCTGGAAGCAAGCAGCACCTTGATCCCCAAAGCAGAGAAAGAACCATCTGAAAAAGAGAACTATAGGCCAATCTCACTAATGAACATAGATGCAAAAATCTTTAATAAGATACTGGTAAATAGAATGCAGATGATCATCAAGAGGATTGTACACCCTGACCAAGTGGGATTCATCCCAGGCATGCAGAGATGGTTCAACATACACAAATCAATAAATGTAATACACTATATCAATAGAGCCAGGGACAAAAAAACCATATGATCATCTCAATAGATGCAGAAAAAGCATTTGACAAAATCCAACATGCATTTATGATAAAAACTCTACAAAAAATTGGAATAGACCGTCTCTACCTCAATCTATAAAACTCATCTATGAAAAACCAACAGCCAATATCATACTAAATGGTCAAAAACTGAAATCCTTCACACTAAAATCAGGAACAAGACAAGGTAGTCCACTATCACCACTCCTGTTCAATATAGTTTTGGAAACATTAGCCATGGCAATTAGACAAGAGAAAGAAATAAAAGGAATAAAGATAGGAAATGAAGAAGTCAAATTGTCATTATTTGCAGATGACATGATACTCTATATAGAAGACCCCCAGAACTCCACCAAAAGTCTTCTAGACTTAATAACCAAATTCAGTAAAGTAGTTGGATACAAGATCAACACACAAAAATCAATAGCTTTCCTCTACACAAACAACAGACTCACTGAGAGATAAATAGGGCAAACAATTCCTATCACAATATCATCCAAAAAACTGAAATACCTAGGAATCAACCTAACAAAAGAAATCAAAGACCTCTTCTCTGAAAACTATAGTACTTTGAAATGAGAGATTGAAGATGATATCAGAAAGTGGAAAGACATCCCTTGCTCCTGGGTAAGAAAGATCAACATAGTGAAAATGGCCACACTTCCAAAAATGCTGTATAGATTCAATGCAATCCCAATTGAAATACCAGCAGCATACTTCATGGACCATGAGAAAACAATCCAAAAATTCATTGGGAACAAGAAGAGACCCAGAATAGCAAAAGCAATTCTAGGTAATAGAGACATGGCAGGGGGTATTACAACCCCCAACTTGAAACTATACTACAAAGGTACTATGATAAAACAGCATGGCACTGGCAAAGAAACAGACCTGAGAACTAGTGGGACAGATTAGAAGATGCAGAGACAACTCCAGACACACTCAGCCACCTCATCTTTGACAAAGGAGTCAAACATCCTCACTGGAGGAAAGATATTCTCTTTAATAAATGGTGCTGGAGAAATTGGGTTTCAACTTGCCAAAGATTAAAACTAGATCTATATCTCTCACCATGCACTAAACAAAAATCAAAATGGATTAAAGATCTAAATATTAAAACAGAAATGCTGAACCAGCTGGAACAGAGGTTAGATAGAACTCTTGAAGACATTGGTGTAGGAAAAGATTTTATGAATAAAACCTCAGTTGCCTGTGAACTAGCACAGTCAACAAGTGGGATATCTTCTTACTAAAAAGCTTCTGCACAGCAATAGAAACCACCAGAAGTGTGAAGAGACAACCCACAAGGTGGAAAAAGATTTTCACCAGCAGTCCCTCAGACAAAGGTCTACTATCTCAAATGTATAAAGAACTTAGAAAAATCAGACCTCCCAAATTTAAAGACCCAATCCAAATATGGGCATCTGAAATGAACAGACATTTCTCACTCAAAAAAGTAGAAATGACAAATAAACATGAAAAAATGTTCAACATCACTAGTCATTCGAGAGATGCAAATGAAAACAAAGCTGAGATTCCACCTCACTTCAGAAAGAATGGCTGCTACCAAGAAATCAAACAATAACAAACACTGGTGTGGATGTGGGGAAAGAGAAACTCTTCTCTACTGCTGGTTGGAGTGTAGACTGTTGCAGGCACTGTGGAAATCAGTATGGAGATACCTCAAAGAACTAGGACTGGAAGTTCCATTTGACCCCGCTATTCCACTGCTGGGTATCTTCCCCCAAGGATTAAAAGAATCATACCACAGCGACATATGTGCACCCATGTTTATAGCGGCACAGTTTGTACTAGCTAAAGTTTGGAAGCATCCCAATTGCCCATCAACTGGAGACTGGATAAAAAAAAAGTGTGTTTTTTAAAATAAAATGGAGTACTACTCAGCCACACAAAAAAAATTAGAGACATTTATAGCTAAATGGATGCACATTGAGGCAATACTCTCAAGTGAAATAAATAGGACACACATGTGTAAATATCAAATAGTTTCTCTAGTGTGATAAACTGAAAGTGTAAATAAGGACTCAAAGTTATAATAGATAATGTGAAATACGAAGAAAAGTGGCAAAGGGGAAGGGGAACTGTGAGGGGTAGGGGAAAGGAAAGAAGAGAATGGAACTAATATTAGAAGATGAAAAAAAGGAAACAAAGTCTTTGTAAATAGGGAGGGATGGAGGAGTTGAAGGTAGGGGAGGGTAAGGGGGAAAAATAAGAACCAAGAGAGATTATGTAAAGGTGCAAATTTCCAGTGATAAATGTCATTATATTGTACACCTAAAATATACCAATTAAAGGATATACAGTTTAAAAAGCTTAGCATAAAAACAACAGCAAACAAACAAAAAAAGTTCAGCAAACATTGCA
Source organism: Heterocephalus glaber (assembly GCF_000247695.1). The sequence continues at coordinate 900,802 of NW_004624754.1, read as the reverse complement.
AAATTTACCTCCCAGGGAGGAAGCAAAATTTTCCCCTTTTGGGGAAAAATTGAGCAAGAAAATGGTATAGGATAGTGTACAGTTAAGAATCAGATCATGCATGACCTTCTTGCTAACTCAAAGCTGTTTGTCTTTATTTGAAGAACAAAGAAAAGAGTGGAGAGTTTTAAAGAAAAGAATCAAAAAGACCCAATTTGTGTTGTAAGTTATCATTGTGGCTGCACTGTTGGATTGGAAAAGAGCCAGAACAGAAATAAGTAAAAGAGTGTTTGGATAAGGCTATTTGAACAGGTAACAATATTTGCTGGTAAGGAGGTTCTGGTAAAAAAAAAAACCTGAAGATAGAATAATGTATATATATATATGCTAAACATAAGAATCTGAAGGAAAAGGATGTGTCAAAGATGAACCCTCAATTTTCCTTTGAATAAATGGATGGATGATGGTGCCATTTACTTGTGTAGAGAACACAAGAAGAAAAAGAGATGAAAAGATGAAAAACTTCATTGACTTGGAGTTTCTTTTGAAAAATTTAGGATCAAATATCAAGAAGATACAGCTCAGAGAGAGAGACCAAGATAGAATTGTTTTGGTGTGATTTGAATACTTATTAATTAGAACTGTGGATATGAATTTGGATGAGATATTTTTTCTACACTTAAAGAGGTTACATTCATGAATAGTAAGTTTTCATGGAGCAAATTAAATTTTTCTTCAGATTTCTGCTGTCAAGTTTTCCCTAAATGTTGATTAAGCTGTCAGATATTTAAAATATTTATGTTAATCCGATAATGAAAGAACAATACAAAACACAGTATAAGCATACGTTCCCGCAACCCCACCCACATATATGTATATGTATATGTATTTGAAAACTAAAATATAAGTAGAAATGAGCAAGATTAGTGCATCTTCATTTTCATTTTCATGTAGAAATTTATGTGATATATGTAACTTAATTATTATAAGGCAAATGTGTTGGTTAAATTTTTCATGCAGAATTCTGCAGACCACCACTGAATCTTGGAAGAGTGTCAGATTCCCAAAACTCAGTATACATCTTTAACCAGTAAAACAGTTATCTCTTTCTTTCCCCTCAAATGAAATTATAGTATGAACAAAATTCTGGCAAGAGTGGAAAAGAAAGACAGTTAAATTAAAACTATTACTCATATAGAAAAATGGAAGTGCTTTGGCTATTTGTAAAGTATTGGAGTTGGAAGGCAGAGCAGAAAGATAATGCTACAGGAAAAACTGAATGCTTCATATCTGACAGAAGGACCTGGGAGGTCAAGGCCAGAAACCTGGTGCTCTGGCCAAATGTACTTAAGTCTTATCCAAATGATGGCATTTGCTTATCCATATCCAAGGGCTTTTCAATGCTTATTTTCTAATTTTATACCTTTTATTTTCAGCTCTCTGGTAGTCTTCAGTGTCACTAACAGCTATTCTTAATGATAAGGAATATAATTGGTCTTGAGAGTCACAATAATTATATATACATATATGTGTATATATAAATGTAATTATATTCATATATATTATATATATTAATTGGGCATATTCGACTACTGTCATATTGTTATAGTATAGCTTATAGCTGTTTCTACAGCAGGTTCATCACCAGAAACAAATGAATCACTTAAAATATACTCAAAATTGCTAACAGGAAAAAATAATGTAAAAGAAATATTTTAATCATAATTAGGTAATCAGGATATTTTAAGGCTGAGTATTTTATACAAAAGAAGGACTATTTCATTCATAATCAAGAAAAGGAAAAAAACAATTTTGAAAGCCAAGTAAGGTGACAAATATAGGAATTCATATATGAACAACCAGAAATAACTAAGGCCTATCTGTTATCTCACTTAGACATTGTTAACAATTAGATAGTGTGTTGAGAGGAACAAGAACCCCATGCTGTTGCAGAAAAGTTCTTTGAAATTGATAAGATCCATTTATCATTCTGACTTTACCGTCATTTTAATGAACTCTTGCTGAAGTATGTATAGCTTGTATATTCGTAATATATTTGACTATCAGAGACTGAACATGGTCCCCACCATTTTTTAAATTCATATAATGTCTAGAATAGTCAATAATGGATTACATTACCCTCGTCTTTGTAAATAATGCCTGAAAAGTACATATAAGAGTCATTTATTTAAAGGAGTCAATTAGTCATCCATTCCATGGATATTTGTTCATGATGTATCTGTATTTCAAAAGACTTGTAGAAAATTTATCTGCTAAAAATAATGATGCATACTGTTTTCTTCTGTATTTAGCACAAATGCCCTTCCTCCCACATGCACACACAATGTGCACATTTTTCAATCCAATAAAAAAGAAAATACATTTAGAAGTTTAGTTCTTATTTGTTCAAGTCATAAAAGAAGTACTTAATAAGTACTAGTAGGTGAAAACATATCATTATACAATAGAAAATTAATTGAAATATATTATGTACATCATTAAGATAGTAAAACTTTGTAAAATAAAATTGTTTATATTTAAAATATGTGACACCTAGTTTTGATATACACATATATGAGACAATTACTACAATCAAACTAATTGCTGTATCTCTTTGCAGTTACCATCATTTTATTGCTGAGAGCACCTGAAATCTATTCTCTTATCAAAATTTCAGGACAAAACAGTTAGTTAGTTATAATCATTATACTATACATTAGATCTCTAGATTACTATTATTTTGATCCATTGAACCAACATCTCCCTGTCTCCCCAACCTCTCTGCCCCAATAACCACTTTTCTACTCTGTTTGTATGTATCAACTTGTTCTGGATTAGACGTGTGTGACGATACAATGCTTTTTCTTTTTGTGTGTGACTTAATTCACTTATAATAATGTCCTCCAAGTTCCTTCATATTTTTGCTAATAACAATATATCCTTTTAAAATACTGAATACCTTACTATATATATACGTATATATATATGTATATATATATACATATGTATATATATATATCTACATGTCACAATTGTCACAATTTCTTTATTCACCTGCAAAAGATATTGGGTTGTTTCTAAATCTTAACTATTGTCAGTAATGTCACAATAAACATGCAAATGCAGATATTTCTCTGAGTTACTGACTTCAATGCGTTTGGATATATACCCAGAAGTAAAATTACTAGTTTATATCATAGCACTATTTTTAGTTTTTTGAAGAATTTATATCGTGTTTTTCAAAATGGGTGTGTACTAAATTATGTTACCACCAATATTATATAACAGTTCTCTTTTCACTGAACCCTTATCATTGCTTCTTCTTCCTCTCTCTCTCTCTTTCTCTCTCCCTCCCTCCCTCTCTGATAATAACTATTCTACCAACTGTAAGATAGTATCTCATTGTGGTTTTAATTTGCATTTTCCTGGTGATTGGTAATGTGGAGTACTTTTTCATCTGTGGTTTTCCATTTTTTGCCTTCTTTGGAAAAAATGTCTATTTAGGTCTTTACCCCACTCTTATTAGCTTATTTAATTTTTTGTTTGTTTTTCCATTTGCTATTTATTTTATTTAATTATTTCTATTGATTTGCATGAGTTTCTTTTAGATCTTGCATATTAACCCCAATCTAGATGTATGGTTTATAAATCCTTTCTCCCAATCTGTAGGTTGCATTTTGTTAATGATTTCCTATGATAAGCTGAAATTCTTGGTTTAATATAGTTCCATTTATTTATTTATGCTTCACATTTTTGTTGCCCAAACTTTTGCTGTTGTACTCAAAAGCGTAATGTCAAGGAACTACATTAAAAATTGATATAACTTTTGGTACATTTGGAGTTAATACGACCTAGAAAATGGGTTCTAGTTTCCTAACACTGTTGATGATAGACTAATTTGCAATAAATATCTCACGAAAGACAGCTAAAATAGCTGGACAAAATATTACTTGATTAATATATCTTTCTAATAGTATTAAAGAGCTAACAGAATAGTGAAAGAAAAGTGAGCTAAAATCAATATGAAAGTGGAATTCTAGAGTTGGTCTAGTCATTCTAATCACTTTTGACCTGGCTTGGAGTTAATAGATAAAATCCAGAATGCTGACTTGACCATCATATAAACATCTATATTTGAAAAGTATTTTTAATCTCATATATTACATGGGAAATGTTACACTAGAATTTAGTATGTATTTATCTGAAGTGTACCTAAATAAAATTCTGAATTTTTATTGTGTAACATGGCAATACTAACCTAGAGGCATTTGATATTTTGGGAGAAGTCATTAAGCCACTTTTGAAAGTGCCTCAAGAATTTGGAAAAGTCAAAGTAAGGTCTGCCAAAATGAGGAACAGTACCATGGCTTTTGGTCTGGGACTTTACAAGAATATGAAGCAAAATTAAACCAGGCTACACTGAGTGGAACTCATTTTCCTTCAAAGAATTATTTCTCCAGTCTCAATTTATTTCTAAAGTTTTTATTTTACCTTATGTTCAACATATAATAATAGAAACATATGTGCCATAGATAAATGATTTATAACAAGAATAGCAGGAGAAAAGAAATACCAAATGTAGAACCACAGGGACTTAATTATTATCATTATCATCAAAGACTGAGAAAAGAAAAGGAAGAAAGGAAGAAAAAAAAGGAAGTATCAAATCTCTGCATGGATATATGAAAAGCAAGATTGAATATGCATATTAGTCAGCTTTCCATTCAAATAACCATGGACCTGAAATAATCGTCTTAAAAGCTGGGAGGTTTATTCTGACTTATAATTTTAGAAACTTCAGTCCATGGAATTTTGTCTCATTGCTTTTGTGTCTGTGGTAAGGCAATATATCATGGTGAGTGTTCATGGCAGAGGAAGTTGCTCACTTCATAGGGAATGAGAAGTGAGACAAGAACCAGCCCCAGGGATCTAAGTGGATCTAAAACCTCTTAATGTTCCATCACCTTTGGATAGCACAGAGTGAAGGACAAGAATTTAACACGTGGGCCTCTGTGAATCTCATAGATGTAATCTACAGCATTTGTAATGGGAATTGTAATTTGTAGGAAGTGATATGCTAATTTTTAAAGAAAATGACTAACTAGAAATTCTGTATGTGAAGAAGAGAATAACTGAAATCATGATCTGTGAACAGATTACACAGTAAAGTATACACAGCATAAATTGAGGATTTGGAAATAGGCCACAAAATATGTTAAAGAAAAAGTACAAAGAGAGAAAGGATTGAAAGCAAGAGAAAAAAAAGAATAAAATCTATTAAAAGTAGAATGAGAAGTATACACACCACTGGAATCTTTAGGTGGAAATAAATAGAAAGATTTAACGAAAATGAAAGTGGAAATCATTGAAATAGAAAACAAATTGATTTTTTTAAAACCAACAGCTCATTATTTCAAGAGATCAACAAAATTGCCAAACCTTAGTATCTCAAATATTTTTATTTGTTGAACTTACAAATTAATGAATAAGTTCATATGAAAAATGTAATAAAGGAATAAGTTACATACTCTTTAAAAGAATGTGTTATTCATTAGTAATGATCACCTAATATTTCTTTTTCTCCTCTTGCTTGAGATGATGAAAGATTGTGTGACATTTTTTGTCAATGAAATGTTAAAGTGACATATGTTACTACTGACTAGAAGATTTAAGATACAACAAAAAATTCATACACTCTCACTCTGCTTCCTTTCATTAAGATAATTAACAATATGTGCAAGAATGGTTGATTGCTCAATCAGCCTGAACCCTAGAATTAGAAGAGATCAAATAGATTCTACAAACAACCCACAGTGGACTTCAGTGACAGCAAGGAAAACAAAGCAAATATAATACCGTGTCCTTACACTGCAATTTCAGATTATGTTGTTTCAGTATAACTAATTATGTTGTGACTTAAACAAAGTAGAATATGGAAGAAATTACTCTCAGAATTTATCAAGATTTGTTATAAAGCTCCAGTAATTAAGATACGTTATCATATTACGTTTTCAATTTCATTGATTGATATGGGTTGGTTAGAATTTTTAGGTCTTCTTCATTCTACTGCAATAATTCACACATATCTAGGAATTGGTCCATTTCTTCTGTGTTTTTCATCTTATTGGTGCATATGTTCTCAAGTAGGTATTGATGATGCTCTGAATTTCTTTTGATCCATTGTAATTTCACCCTTTTCATTCCTAATTGCATGGATTTGGGCCTTTTCTTTCCTTTTTTTGATAAGGATGGCTAAAGATTTGTAAATTTGTTTATTCCTTCAAAGAACCAATTATTTGCTTCATTGATTTTTGTATTGTTCTCTTAGTCTCCATTGCATTGATTTCTGCTCTGATCTTTATAATTTCCTCCCTTGCATGAGCTTTGGTTTTGTCCTACTCTTCTTTGTCTAGAAGCTTGAGGTTCAGCTTCAGGTTTTTTATTTGCGCTCACTCTGTTTTCCTAATATGAGTATTCACTGCTATAAATTTCTCTCATAAGTCTGCTTTTATTCTAATATGTTGTATTGACATTGTCATTTAATTGTTGAAACTGTCTGATTTCTTGTATAATTTCCTCTGTGACCCGTTGATTATTCAGAAGGGTGTTGTTCAATTTCCATGGGTGCTGAGCATATCTGGAGATGTTGCTGCATCTTCTAATCTGTTCCACTCATCCTTGCATCTGATTCTTTACCTGTACAATGCTGTATTTATCACAGTAGCTTTGTAGTATAGTTTCAAGTTGGGGAGTGTGATTCTCCCTACCTTGTCTCTGTTGCTTTTGCTATTATAGTTCTCTTTTTCTTCCAAATGAAATTTTGGTTTATGTCCTCAAGCTCTGTGAAATATGCTGTTCAAATTTCAATTGGGATTGCATTGAATCTGTATAGCAGTTTTGGAAGTATGGCCATTTTCACTATATTGGCTCTTCCTTCCCAGGAGCAAGGAATGTCTTTCCATTTTCTAATATCCTCTTCAATCTTTTTTTTTTCAGAGTGCTTTAGTTTTCAGAATAGAGATCTTTGATTTCTTTCATTACGTTCATTCCTAGTTATTTTATTTTTTGTATGCTATTGTTAAAGGAGTTGTTTCTCTGGTTTCTCTCTTAATGAGTCTGTTGTTTGTTTACAGGAAAGTTATTGATTTTTGTGTGTTAACCTTGTATCCACCTACTCTATTGAATTTGGCTAATAAGTCTGGAGGACTTTTGATGTAGTTCTTGAAGTCTTCTATATAGGGTGTCATGGAATCTGCAAATAATGACAGTTTAACTTCTTAATTTCCTACCTTAATTCCTTTTACTTCTTTCAGTTGTCTAATGCTGTGACTAATGTTTTCAGAAGTATGTTGACGGGGTGGTGATAGTGGACTTCCTTGTCTTGTCTCTGATTTTAGCATGGAGGATTTCAGTTTTTGACCATTTAGTGTGATGTTGGCCATTGGTTTTTCATAGATGGATTTTATCAGGTTAAGATAAAGAGTGTGTATTCCAATTTTCTGTAGGGTTTTTTTCCTCATGAGTGGGTGTTGGATTTTGTCCAATGCCTTTCCAGCATCTATTGAGATGATCATATGGTTTTTGTCCCTGGCTCTGTTAATATAGTGCATTACATTTATTGATATTCATTTGTTGAACCATCCCTGCATCCCTGGGATGAATACCATTTGGTCAGGATATATCATCTTCTTGATGATCTTTTTCATTCTGTTTGCCAGTATCATATTGAGAATTTTTGCATCTATGTTCATTAGGGAGCTTGATCTATCATTCTCTTTTTCAGTTGGATCTTTCTCTGCTTTTGGGATGAAGGTGATGCTTGCTCCCAGAAATTTATTTGAGAGTATTGCTTCCATTTCAATTTCATTGAAGAGGTTAAATAGTAGTGGCAATAGTTCTTTAAATTTCTGTACAATTCAGCAGTGAAGCCATCAGGACCTAGGCCTTTCTTTGTTGGTAAGTTTTAAATTACATTTTCAATTTTTTATTGATATTGGGCTGTTTGTAATTTTTAGGTCTTGTTTGAAATTTGGTAATTCATATGTATCTAGTAATCTGTTCATTTCTTTTGTGTTTTCCATCTTATTGGCGTATAGGTTTTCAAAGTAGGTATTGATGATTCTCTGGATTTCTGTTTGGTTTGTTGTAATTTCAAACTTTTCATTCTTAATTGCATGGATCTGGGCATTTTCTTTTCTTTTTTCTTTGATAAGATTGGTAAGGGTTTATCAATTTTGTTTATTCTTTTGAAGAATGAACTCTTTGCTTCATTGGTTTTTTTATATCATTCTCTTGGTTTCCATTGCATTGATTTCTGCTCTGATCTTTTAATTTCCTCCTTTGTATGATATTTGTGTTTTTCTTGCTCTTCTTTTTCCAGAATCTTGAGGTTTAGCATTAGGTTGCTTATTTGAGCTCTATTTTCTTAACATGGTTATTTACTGCTATGAATTTCCCTTGTAAGACTGCTTTCATTGTGTCCCATAAATTCCAATAGGTTGTTTTGGCTTTGTTGGTTAATTGTACAAACTGTCTAATTTCTCCTTTAATTTCCTCTGCAATCTATTGGTTGTTCAGTAGGCTGTTGTTCAATATCCATGTATTTATGAAGTTCTTGGGTTTTTTGTTATTGATTACCAATTTCATTGCACTGACTTGATAATATACAGGGGTAACTTAAATTCCTTTACATTTACTTAAACATGTTGTATGTGTGAGTATGGGGTCTATTTTGGAGAATGCCCTGTATGCAGCTGAAAAGAATGCATATTCTGATTTTGTGGGATAGAACACTATGTAAACATCTGTTAAATCCATTTGTTCAAGAGTTTGGTTTAGTTCTAGCATTTTGTTGTTGATTTTTTGTTTAGTTTATCTGTGTATTTGTGACAATCGGGCATTGAGGTTCCCCACTACTATTGTAATAGTCCTTATTTGATTTTTCATGTCCATTATTACTTGTTTTATATAATTGCCTGCATTGGTATTTGGTGCATATATATTTATGATTGTCATCTCTTCCTCTTGGATTGTTTCCTTTACAAAGATGTAGTAACCTTCTTTTTCTCTCTTAATTAGTGTTGGTTTGAAATCCATTTTGTCTGCAAATAGGATAGCTACTTCTGCTTTTCACAGGATCCTATCATATGAAATATTGTTTTCCACCCTTTAACTTTCAGTGTATGAGTTTCTTCTTGAGTTGTGTGTTTCTTGTATGCAGCATATTGTTGGATCTTGCTTCTTGATCCAATATGCTGGCCTATTTCTTTTGATTGCTGAATTGAGATCATTCACATAATGGTTATAATCGATATGTATTGGTTTATCCTTGTCATATTTTACTGTAGTTGTATTTAATTTCTTCTCTTGCCTGATGAATTCATTTTGTTGGGTTTCATGGGATTTTGACCCTCATTGTCTTTTCCTAGTATATTGTTTAAAATAATTTTGGAGTGCTGTTTTGGTATTCATGAAGTTCCTCAGGTATTCTTTGTCATGAAATTATCTTATTTCTCCATCGATTTTGAAAGACAGATTTGCAGGGCACATCAATCTGGGTTGGAAGCTGTTTTCTTTTAGACCTTGAAATACTTCACTCCAGGGTCTTCTTTACTTGAGGGTTTGTACTGAAAAGTTTGATGTGATTCTGATGGGCTTTCCTTTGTATGTGATTTTTTTCCTTTTTCTAATTGCTTGTAATATTTTGTTCTGTTTGGTTTCTGGAATCTTGAGTATTATATGCCTGGGTACAGATTTTTTTGGTCATGGCTAGTTAGAGTCTAAATTTCTCACTTAACTTTGTGTCAAATTCTTTTCCCTGCTTGGGAATCTTTCTGCCATTACTTCTGTGAACAATTTTTCCATGTCACTTGAACTATCTCATGTTTCTTCATTAACTCCAATCAGTCTTATGTTATTCTTCTTTGCATCATCTAGCAGTTGCTGGATCAATTTCTCATGGCTCCTTTCTATTTTTAAGAAATATTTCCATTCCTGGATACTAATTGCAATGTTATCTTCTATATCTGCTATTCTATCCTCACATTGGCTCATTCTGCTGCATAAACTTTCAGTGGCATTTTTAATCTCCTGGACATGTGTTTGCAACTGTTTTATGGATTCCATTTGTTTCTTATCATGTGATTCCATCATGTTTCTCAGATCCTCTATTTTTTATCTATGTCTTCTCTAGAGTTACTAATCATGTCTTTCACTATTCTCACCATCTCTATTGTTCTCTGAGAAAGTATATCTGATTTCATTTTTTCCAGAATGTCTTTCATTGTCCAGGGAGTCCAGGTGGTTGAGTTTTGATTCTTTCATCTCACCCTCTGGATTTCCCTTTGGTGACCTGAAAGCTGGGTTTGCATCTTGTTTAAGTATCTCTCTTTTTAGCTTTTGTTATTGTTGAAGTTTTTGGTTTAATTTGCTACTTGTAAATTGCAAGTCTTTATTGCTAGTATTTAGAGCTCTTAGGGAATGGCTACTTCTTGGATTGTCTTCCAGGTTTAGTTAGTCTTTGTGTTTTTAGTCTGTAATGTCCCTTAGGACTCAGTCTTGATATAACAGCAAGGACAACTGACTAGAACAATCACGTTACCTTGGCCAAAGTAATATAATCAGCATCAACAATAGTATCAAATATCACCTAGAAAATGGCAAACTGTGGTAACTGTTTTTCTACCACCTTTGACCACATAACCTAGACTTGTGGTTATATATCAAAATCTAGAACCAATCAGAAATATTTTTGCAGTGAATAAGCCCTTGAGTATAGTGAATTTGCCTGTCTGGGGAAATTTAGGAGGAATAGGGGGTAAAGAAATAGGAGAGGGAAAGGTTAGAAATAAGGCTAGAGGATACAGGAAGATCATGTGCATTTTGTGAAACTGGTAAAGACAGAAGGAAAAGAAAGAAGGAAGGAACAGAGAAAAGAATAGAACAAACTACCAGAAACAGAAAAACTAGAAACTGTATTCTCGCTCCTATAAATATAAGAACAATATTTAAAAAGGACAGAAACGGGAACAAGAAAGGTAAGAAATGAAGGAGAAAAGAAAACAAAAATGTCCCCTGAAGGTGAGTCTCTGTTGTCACTGGTGGACAACAATGGTAGTGTACAGATCTGCGATGACTGATCTGAGCTGTATTCCACTGAAGTTCAGGCTGTTTTCTGGCTGCGAGGGTGGAATTGAGCTCCCTGAACTCCTTTGGGTTTGAACTCTGCAGGGTTCTAATGCCAGTTCGAGCTGCCCTTCCCCGACAGTGAGTTCAGGTTCTGGTAGAAGGTGTTGACCCCAACAACTCACCAATTGTTGCAGTCTGCCGTGCCTTTATTGAGATAATTCTTTGCTCTCCCAGTGGCTTCAATTCTCAGCACGCCTTGGAGAGGCCCTCACTCTGTTGCTCACCACTGTGCCACTTTCTGGGCTCAGAATGATGGCCTTCTGGATCCCAGTGCTGCACTGCTGGATGGGTGGGCCTGTGGCTGGGGTCTGCTCTCTCACACCGCTGGCATTACAGACAATTTAGAAACATGATCCAACAAACTGACTCTTAGATAGATACTTGGAAAAATTTCATGAATCCAGCAATGAGGACATATGTGGAAAACATTAGTGACAACAGTAATAATAATAACTTAAGACCAGAAACAACCAAAATGTTTGAAATAATATATAATAATTTGTGTCATAGTCACAGAAGGAAAGAAAAAAATATATGACATATATAGTAACTTGCATGAATTTTAAAATTGTAATATTGACTGAAAGACAAGAATGTTGTTTCGACAAATTTTAGAAATAAGGCAAACAAAATAACAGCATTCAGAAATGTATACTTACACAGTAACAATAAAGACAAGTATGTATCTAGAGGATATATCAGTTATAGCAATATTCTTTTTCTTGGTATTTATTTATAATGATTTTTGAGGTTACAATTTTGCTTTATCTGGTTTTTATTTTGATTTATTTAACTATGTAAAAGCTTAAAAGAAGAAAACAAAATACTCTTCCATTCATCTTTAATACTTTTTCTGCATATTTAGATTTCTATCTGAATGTTTTCTGTTAAGTCACTACAAAAGAGTCCTACACTACACTGTGGTTAATTACAGGAACAACAGTACTCATCTTTTCTGCTTTCTATTGAAAAGATAATGGCTTGTTATATAAATCATTTTCCAATCCAGTTGAAGGGCAATAACACACTATTGTTTCACTTGGTCCTAGAGATATTTACATAATGATAACTACAAAAATATACATTCTCTTTTTATGTGAAATTTTAAAATATTCTTGATATTAAAACATAGCTTGTGGTATTTTACAAAGTTACTTCTGATAACGTTTGTATTTATTATACTATGAACATAAGGTAAAAGCAAAAAAAAATACAATATTCCCATAGATATAAATTTAAAGCAGATTTCATTTTTCTTGAAGTAGTGCCTTACATGGTACAGTCATAAAAGTTTAATGCATGAAATACCCAAAAGACTTATTAATTTGAACCTAGAATATATGACTAAAAATAACAGGATTTCTTTTATCATCTATGAAAGCAATCTTTGTTTACATTTATGAAAATGCTCTTCTGGCTTAGTTTTGGGTTTGGACCAAAGTGAAATCTTATTTCAGCAACTTTAGTCTACTTGTAATGCTTAGTTATCTTTTCTCATCCCCATGAAAGGAGGTCTTTCCAAGCTTGAGCATATGGTCAGTTAAGTTCTTTGGCCTTCATTGGAAGAGAAGAAACTTTTTAGGTTAATCTATAAACTGCGTAGTGTAACATAGGAAAGAAAATTTACTACAAATTTAGTGGATTTACTGGAAAACTTGTATCTGTCATAGTTAGCACATTAAAAGATTTAATACCAAAGGGGACATTGTGGTTGATAAAACTTGGGTTGCTTTTATGTGTGAAGTAAATCATAAAATATGTTTAAAACCTTCTGCATTAATTTACTTCAAAGGGTGAAGCACTAAATAAAATCATCGATAGAGCTGGCAAATAGGTTGTTCATTTAGCTCAAAATAAAGAACAGAAAAAAATGCTAGGGAGCAACGTGTCTCTCTGTGTGTGTGTGTGTGTGTGTGTGTGTGTGTGTACATCTCCATCTCCAGAAGGATTAAATTCTGAAAAGCATAATTAACAAATTTTAATAGATTTACCTATTTCTCCATGAGCAATAAGATTATAAAAATGCTTCTATAAGGCTGGATGTGGTGGTGCACGCTTGCCGTAGTCATTTTCTTCTTTGCTAAGACACAATACCCCAAACCCAGAATTTAAGAGAGGAGAGATTTATTTGGGGTCACGGCTTTTGGAGGTTTCAATCCATTGTTGGCTAGCTCCAAAGAAGGAACTGGATGGTGAAAGTGTCTGTTGAAGAAAATCTGCTTGCCTCACAGTGGCAAGAAGCAGATATATACCATTCTAGGCCTATGCATATCCCTCCACCCTGACCTCACTTCCTAGCAAGTCAGCTATAGCTCCATAAGATTCAGCCTTCCAAAAGCCCTACCTCTGAACACGTGACATCTTTGAGGGCCATTCTGTATTCAAATCATGAGTGCTCCTCTAATTTTAACACTCTAGGAGGGTGAGGCAAAAGGATTGTAAATTCAAGCCCAGTGTAATCAATTTAGGATGAACCCGTCTCACACAGAAAGAAAGAAAAAGAGAGAGAGAGAGAGAGAAAGAAAAAGAAAGAAAGAAAGAAAGAAAGAAAGAAAGAAAGAAAGAAAGAAAGAAAGAAAGAAAAAGAAAGAAAGAAAGAAAGTGGGCTAGGTATTTAGCTCATAGTTAAAGCTCTAGGTTCAGCCCCTAGTAAAGAAAAAAAGAATCCTTTGTAGTGCTGAATTGGATGTTGTTACTTGGTGCTGACAGCTTCCCTTGTAATTGAAATGAGCTGAAAATATGATCAGAGCCTCTGATAGGAAAGATTTTTAAATCAGCTAAAATAGAGTTCTGTTTACCCTGTTGTTGAAAATATAATTCAAGTTTTTATTTAAATAAAACATAAATTTAAAAATAGAAGTCTCATAACTGCTCTAATAGAAATGAAGATGAGCAATATGTTGGTGTGCATTCTTTTAGATTCTTGTTTTTAGGTAAATATATATATAAAAAACCTAAGTATATCACAAAAGTTTAAAGTTTTCTCTCATAAAATATCTTGAATTATTTCCATGTTGTTAAATATTATTCTGCAGTATAATTTTCATGGATGTATAATATTTCATCAAAACTTCATTTTATTTACTATTTAAGCTCCTTTTTGGTCATTTACTGTGTAGTGTTTATTTGTCCGTTTATTTTAAATATAAATATATGACTTTTATTATTTCATTGGGATAAATTTCTAACAGTAAAATTTCTATTTGAAAGAGCTCTCAAATTTTGCATTTTAAAATATGCATTGCAATATATTTTCCATAGATATAGGAGCTTCTTAAATGAATTTAGCAACCCCTGAATAGCATGAATCTCTTCTTCACTTACTAGCTTCACTTACTATGAATAAACCTCTCTTTTGGGGTGAACACATGTTTAACAGTGAACACAATCTAACAGTTCATCCATTAAAAATATCTTCATTTCTTTGAATACCAAGACCACTTTCAGATATCATTACTACATAATACTTAAGGAAACATATGTTATAAAGCAAAAGTTGTATAATTTTTCTAGAAGAACATTTTACCAAATAATATTAAAACCTTTTAAGGGTTAATAAAAGAGTGTGAGAGATACATTTTAATAATATATTGAAACTGAAGATAATTTTAATAATATATTGAAGCTGAGATGCAGGGAAAATTTTAAGGCCATTAAAGACTTTATTAGCTATTTGATATAAAACATATTTTAGAAATTCTAATACACTAATATTTTTGCAAGTGATCTGGAGGGGAAGTACCAAAGGAAAATATCAGGGAGATGATAAATTGATGTGATTAACTTTAATAATGTATTTAGAGCCCTGGGATATTGAACAGAATAAAAAAATCATATTCTGTTAATATGACTACAATGTACGGTATCAATCCTTTACCCTCAGGGAATAGGGGAATATGTTCCAAAGCCCCCAGTAGATGCCTGAAATTCTGGATAGTGCTAAGCACTCTGTATACCAAGGAGTTTCTTTTTCTTATACATATATACCTGTGATAATGTTTAATTTATAAATTAGATACAGTATGAGATTAACAATAACTAATAATAATAAAACTAAAATAAGATACTATAATAAACTTGTTAACGTCACTGCCCTTCCACACTGGAGTCAATATTAATTAAAATAAGTATTATTTGAACATAATCACTTCACCATTGTGGCAGTCAATTTGATAAGCAAGAGGATTTATGATATAAGTAACTAACTAGCTATACCACGTAGCTACATTGGTCAAATGGAGGCTTCATGTTCTGGGTGGAATGAATGGGATTGTCTGAGATATCATCATGCTACTCAGAGTTGCAGTATTTAGAATATTTATTTCTCCAGTTTTCCGTTTAATATTTGAAACCATTGTTGAACACAGGTAACAAAAACTGTGGACAGCAAAACCCTGGATAAGTGGCAGAGGACTACCACAGATTTAAGAGAAAATACTTGAAACCACATTAGTGCAATGATGGGACTTGCACAGGAGACAACAAAGAAGAGTAATCTGAGCACCACAGTAGATTTCCCCATTGAAATCACTGGATGGGTACTGACAAATGAGTTAAAAAATACTGGTTTTTATTAATGCATTTTTGAAGGAGAAAAACTGCAGAACAAGTTACTGTATGCTATAAATATTACCTGTATGTCTGATTTCTGTACTTAGATTTTAGAAAATGGATGCAGAAGAGACCCTGGTAAAATTATAGAAAATAATAAATTGGAAAGAATTTATATAAGAGGATCATCCATTTTAAAATTTAATGCCTGAGAGGAAGTAAAATCTAATTTCTTACAGTTTTGAAAGGTCTGTAAAAGCTAAACACAGGATTATTCATTCAGTTTGGAACTTGTACTGCAGCTCTTCCTTTGTCAGTGTGTCTCAGTGTATTTCCAGATATCTGAAACTAGGCAGCTATATCTGTATTTTGAAGAAGAAATAAAAATAAATCTAAAGGTGATAGTACTTATGCTGCCTATATTAATTTATATGATAAGTTGTTCAACATACTTATGGCAATTTAGGACATCTTTGCTAACAGCTTTCAGTCTGGGACTCATCCCAGAAGCTTAATGTTTTCTGTTCAAGGAGACAAGTATATGAGGCATGTCTCAGTCAGGGTCAAGTGGTCCTAGTCTTTTATATCTCAGTTTCTGTTGAACACAAAGATAACCATCTAAATTTTTGAATTTAATCTACTCTAAATCAGGCACTACCAAGTGAATTTCCTGTACAATAAGTAGTTTGTGTTTTGAGATGGCTCCAAACCTATCAGCTACTCATTCATTTTGTTGTAATGCTATTTGTTATTCACAGACAGAAATTTAATTTTATTTACATTGATACTTCACTTTTACATAGTGCATATAAATATCCTGTCATCCCAAATAGATGATACATAGTAGTATAGAGATAATGCTTATATTTCTATCTTGTGTTTAAAATGGTATAGATTTAGTGCTTTTTTATTATTGTTTGTAGTGATAGTGCCTCTTTTTCTTGTGATACCAAATGAAAGATGGATAAGCCTTCTAAGATAGAAAATGAGTTAATCCATTTTCTTTTAGAAAGTGAAGGAAACATTTATTAAAAACACTCAGGAAGTATTACAGGTATGTTATCTAAATAACTTTAGTCCTTTAGACTGGTGCTTTTAAATTTTTTGTGTCTGTGAATAACCTAAGGATCTTGTTAAAATGCCCCTTTTGATTCAGTAGGTCTGTGTTGGGACCTGAGATTCAACATGTGTAAGAAGTCCTCAGGTGATGCTGATGTTGTAAACAAGGGGACACTTTGAGAAACAAGGTTTTAACCAACTCTAGCAGATAATATATTTAGGATTGCAGCAACAATAATAATAACAATATGAGTTAAACATATACCATCTTATTTGAACAAAAGTTCTATTAACAGAGATAAGATAGATTTAACATGAAAACAAATAAAACTGATAAATTCAAAATGTTAGAGCTAAGGAAATTTTTTTTTAAAACAGAAGAAAACCAGTTAAACCTAGAATATTAACTGTCTTAAAAATTCCCTTTTTTATCCAGCTATACTGTAAGATGGAATTTGTTTATGGAAAGATAATATTGTGCCAGAAGACATTTATGTCTTTTTTAGATCTTCAGGAGCTTTTGTCAATGTATTGGCTAAAATCACCAGTTTTTCTCATTTCTAATGGTTAATCTCTCCTGCATGATATACGTGTGACCTTTTCGTAGTTATTTAAATGGCTTATCAGTAAACTCTTAAGTGCCTGGTTCAAGAAGATCTAGAAGCACTCAAGCTGAACTGTCAGAAAATCAAGCACTTTTGGTTATATTGTTTGCAATATTATTCTGCTGTTACAATGTGCCACAGGAAGAGCTCCTGAAATTTCAAGTCAATAGGCCCAAAGTGACTAAATATAACAGCTCCAAACAAAGATTTGTAAGCAGTAACCCCTGTAAATAACTTCCTCAGAAATAGCAAGTGTGCCTATGCAAAGTCCAATGAAAACAATTATCATACTGTTTCTCTAGTTACCACTCTGAAGAGATGTTTCTATTGATTTTTATGTAAAAGATATTTCCTTGATCACTGAGCTGAAGACTCATTAAGTCTCCTTAAATTACAAGAGAAGGGAGAGAAAAAGGAAAATAAGTTGTGTCACTAAATCATAATCAGTGACAAACTGCCTATCTTGAGGCAATGAGACTCATGGATGTGTTTGTACCCTAATATGGATAGTTTGTGAGAAAGGTGTACTATCTAATGTTAAGAAAATATCTTTGGAGCTGGAGATATAGCTCAGTGGCAGAGTGCTGCCTAATATACATGAGGCCCTAGATTTGATGCCCAGGACTACCTCCCCACCAAAATGTCTAAATTCACTATTTACTACTTCCTTTCAGGATGATCATATGTCCTGAGTCATATAAAAAACATGACTTATATGTTTTATCTTTTCATTTTGGCTAAAGCTCTTAGAGAAACATCTAAGAATTATGATGTTCCTTTTTATTTTGGCTCTGATAATATTAACCTATTAAATACTTTACTAATTTTAATAATAAAATAAAAAATAACTCATTCTTGAACTACTGTGGTAAGGGAAATTGGCAGGACCACAAACTTTGCCTTAAGTTTATCTTTCATAAACATAGATAAACTAAAAGTCAAATTTCTATGGCAGACTACCCAATGTTAATGAATGAAGTTCTGATGAAGTACAACTTTTGTAATTGCAGTGTTGTCTCTGTGTTTGAGGAAAATGAATCTTGCATGTAGGTGAACTCTATGCCCTCTGACACAAAGATGTCTGGTCTCTGTGACTGCGGTGACAATCCTGTGCTCTCTGATAGTTGTTGATGATTTCCAGGATTTAAGCAAATGACCAGTTTTTATTCAGCAGCATATTGTTACATTTTCTTATGTGCAGCAAACTTGTTTTTATGACCATTTGTCAAACTGAAGAAACCACTCAAGCTATTTGGAGAATGGAAACAATTTTTGTAAAAGAAACAAAAGAGCTATGCATAGTTTCAAATTTGATGTAAGCCTGTCTGGTAAAAACTATGTGCAACATAAAATGGTTTTCTCCTAATTTAATCTCAGGCTTTGGATTCTGTTTCAAAGTTGACCCAAAGCAGTGAACTTATTTTCACTGTGCAAATGTCCCTTTAAAAGTTTAGCACAAATAAGATTCCTTCCTCTATACTCAACTGTGTATTTAGAGACAGCAGGAGGGGGAGAACAGGAGAGAGGGAGAAGAAAAGGGAAGAAAATACAGAAAAGCAAATGAATAATTCAATGCAATGCATAAGATATGCCTATTACATAAATTTAGATTTAACTACAAATTATCTAGTCTATCACTTTTTTCCTCATCATATCAGCTTCAGGTGTCTATCAGAGACTATACCAAGTCCTTGTGAAAGGTACTAGAGTCTGTGTAAGTGGCAAATTTATGAACCCCGACTTACTCCCACTTTATTCCACTAATCCCCAGAATTTAATTTTATTGACCACAGTCTTCTCTTTGAAATTCTTACTAACCTGTATCTCTGAAGATTTCCTTTTGGATACATTTGTTTCTAAGCCCACACCACTGAATATTAGAATTATCTCTCATGTCCTTTTAATGTCTAGGACTCAGTCCATCCTCAAACTTCAACTACAGACTGTATCTTCCTATGTTGATGACTCTAAACAAATCTATTTTTCTGTACTAGATTTTGTTTCTCAAGTCTATCTATACATAGATTTATTATAATATCTTAATTTCAACATGTCCATAACCCAACTGACAAGTTTTTTTCACAAGCCATCATACCTTCTGTGTTTTTTATTCCTATCACTAGACTCATCATCAGAAACTTGACATCTGTCATTGACTCCTTCATAATTCTCATGTCTCATATTCAACTGGTGATAATTCTGTGAGTTCTACATGTTGATTTTCCCTCAAGCCTCGCTTTCACTGCAGCTGTAGCCTCAGCTGGCTATGGGTCAATTCAGACTCCTCCTTCCCCATCACTCATCACAAGGCCCGAAAATGAGACTAGAAAATTGAAGGAAGCTATAGTGTCTGTTATTTCAAAAAACTCAGCCATCATGGAAATTAGACTTAGCCTGCATTATGGAGAGAATCCAGTTCTTTCTCATCCATTACGTAAAATGATATTAGCTTTTCAAATAGAGGCTGCCAGCTGCTAAAAGCCGTTGTAGCTTTGTCATCTCTATTTCCCCAGAGAGAATTCCTGCCTGTTCATAGCTTAGTGTCCTACTACTCATCTAATTTGCGTAGTCCAACTCCCAGGAAACAGTAGGATTATAGTCCTGGATTCTATACCTAGACCAGTGGATACAAGTCTGTAATTAAAACCATAGTCTTATTTATCTTCTGCTATGAATATTATGGTGCAAACCTGCCCAGGACAAATTAAAAACAGTTTTAAAAGATTGAAGTCTGCACTCAGATAAAGGTGTGTTTTCCAATGTATAGTATTTATATTGTTTGTTGACTGTAACTCTTGGCTGTCAACTAACTCATTTTGTAACTGAATTTTAAGATTTTTTTCCCCTTCAGAAGTATATTTACAAAGTGAGTCTTTCTGACTGTAGGTCATGCTTCTTCAATATGTACTGATTACAATAAGTAGTGGATCACTGTGGTACTTTGTATACACCAGTGAATATGCTTCAGCAGTTAAGTACTCCAGGTCCTGGAGAATGAAATAAACATTCAGAACTTTTATAACCTATTGTATACAAAAAAGATTTTTCTCCAGTGTAGAATAAATTTTAAATAATAATGGTGGCAATTATTTGATGGGAAAATGTGTTTATTTTTCTTCTAATTCAAAAATTAAAGAGAAATTCTCCTCAAATTCTGTCCTGTAGCCTAAAAAAAATCAGAGAATTTATTTTGATTTAATAACTTAAGTTTGTATAGTATATTTAAATTTTCAAATCACTCCAATGTCCTTTACTATTCAATAAATTATATATTTTAGTAAATCACTATAAATTATAGATATTATAATTTTCTAAACAATTTCATATGATATATATCATATTCCTAATTTGATAGAGTAAGGGAAGGCAAAAAATAGAAAAAGTTTCTGATTTGAGAAATACAATGCTATTCCATTCTCAGGAAATTTAAAATTTTTCTTTTGTATAGGGAGGTGTGTGTGTGTGTGTGTGTGTGTGTGTGTGTGTGCATGTATCTGTATAAACTGAGATTTTCTTGTTTTGGAGAAATCTATTTTTATACTTTACTTTTACTCTTCCACCTATAGATTTGTAATAAAAATCTTTAATTTGTCTCACGACAATTTAAATAGATTATAGACTTCTCTCTTAAACTAAGTGTGTGGTAAAATTCCTATAGGATTTATAAATGTGTTTTCAGCTTGAATAATTTCTTATTTTATTGTTCTGACCTCTAGCTGACAAAATCAAATAATTGATATCTCAAGAACTAAAATCTGGCCATATTTTGAGTGTGCCAATTTAATGGGGGAAATGATACTTCAATGTTTATCTTTTTCTAACTCCAGTCTCGCTACATTTGAGCACAGAATATACACAAAGAAAACCCTGGGTGAGCCAATCCTTTGAAGATACTCTTCAGCTTGAAATAATTTTTCAGAATAGTGTAATACGATTTGATTAATACCTCCCATGGTCGTTATACATATTACTAATGTCCTTATGTTTCTGTGATTCTGTTGTTTAATTTTCCACAAAATAATGTCAACATATTTTAATCAACTAAACTAGTATTAGTTCCTTGTAGTGATGAACATGGTCACTTGGGATCTTTGACTAGAGCCCTGGTTACATGGGAAAAGGATTTCTATTTGACCCTTCCGTATACCCTGGGGGGAGTAACATTAAGATCCCTGCTTTTTTCTAATAGTGGAAGAAGAGGATTAGACATTAATCAGTTAACCACTTTACTGCACATGCCAGTAAACAGTGAGATAAATGCTCAAAGGAAAAGGGACTTTGCTTCATGGGAGCAGATAAAGAACCTGACTTAGATTTGATAAAGCTGTTTTTAGGAAATGATGCTTAAGATGAGACAGAACATTATAAGTGAATATTCTAGCCAAAGAAAAAGAGAAAGTTAGGAAGACTGAAAGGATATAGTAATAGAGGGATATGTATCAAATATTTCAAGCTTTAGAGTTAAGTACCAAGTACTTAGGCAAGTACTTTTGCTTAACATAAAAGGGGAAGGTGAGCCTTAATACAAAAGGGGAGGTGAGGGTTAAGAGATTGTTGATTTGCAAATATTTCTTTGCAGAGAGTGGCTGGAACTACACTAAAGCTACTTCAGTTGTCTCACTGGGAGATATTGGTAGCATAGGTGTGTTTATGGTGATAGATCTAGGCTCTTAGTTAGACTACTAAGTCAAGGGTATGAAATAAATGTTTTTCTAGGAACCAATTAGGGGAAGAGAGTTTAAGAGAACAAGAGCAATGTGGAGAGGGCGGATTATTTCTATTTCAACCCAATTTATACTCTGTATACATATTTTTTAAACATACCTTTGCTATACAGGATAATTGTTGCTTATATAATCTAGATTTTATATTTTATATACATACTGTCCTTTTTTGAATACTTATATGCTTATATAATCTACACTTTTTATCTATTGTCCTCTATTAAATACTTATATGTAAATTGTATCCCCTGAAACATTTAAAATAAAATATTTTCTGAGTTTGTGCTGTCTTGTTTTCTGTTAGTTAAATGGTAGTTACATAGCAAATATCTTCGATAGTTAATAAAGTTAAATTTCTTAACATTACATGAACTCTTTTTAATGCTGAAACCAAAATTAAACCTTTAGAAATGAACTCTTTTTAATCTAAAACCAAAAATAAACCTTTAGAAATTCCATGGAGAAAATATCTAATATATAACATTCATTCATTGCAAAAAAATGTACTTTTTTTTCTTTCTTAACTTTGCCAATCTCTTACTATGAAACACATTTTGAAAATTAATGAATAGTTTATATTTTGCTCTAATGTGTATATGAAACCGGATGGTACTTTAAAAAAAGACTTTACAGATATTTCTGACATAAAATCCCCCTTTTTAAAAAAATGTGGGATTTGACAAAATTAACAAATTCATTTTTAATTCTTCTATTTTAAATCAAATGATTTGGAAGATATAAATTTCTTCCACTCCAAATTCTAAACTTAGTAAGTCCTTTGAGTGGCAGATTATAATGGACCCACTTCTATTGCTTACTTTTCTTCATCATTGGAAATCAAAATTGGGTTTTTTTGTATCACTTTAATCCTTTTTAAGGCAAAATTTCTCTTATTTTAGAGTTTTTGTAGACTTTTTCTTAAATTTGCATTTATTTAAATTTTCTCGTTGAATATCAAAGTGTTTTTTGAGGGTAACAAAATTACAAATTCTGTGTATGTATATTTGTGTAAATAGTGTTTGGGTTCTTTTAAATTTCCAAAGCAGGGGCTGGGGATTTAGCTCAGAAGTGCTGCACCTACCTGGCAAGTGCAAGGTCCCGAGTTTGATTCCTGGTATGGAAAAAAAATTTCCAAAGCATTTTTATGTTATTTGACAAGCTATCTTTGTAGACACTTCCTGAAGCTTTTACTCTGTTGTTGGTGAGTATTAATTGATTTATTCAGATAGCTTAATTCTGCCAACAACCAGTGTAGTAAGCATTTTTATGACCATTACAAATTGAGAAATTGAGGCTTAGGTAGCAAGCAATTTGTCTAAAACCATGCAGAACTGTCAAGTCATGGAGCTGGATTTAAATGTGGAATCTGACCCAAAATTTCATTATCATTTGTCTGCAAAACCTACTTGTTGACAATTTTGTTATATGCTGAACAATTTGTTTGATATTCTTCCTCATTCATTTATTTGATTTAATAGTGTCATTTTCACATTTAGTATATTCAGCAGGGAAAAATGCTTTATTTTCATGTGTGGAATAACTGATTCTTATAAACATTCTGTGGTATATACTTTTTTCTATATGTTAAATTTTCTGTAACCTAATAGTGGTAGATCTAATTTTTCTCTTTTTTCTGACAGTATGGGTTATGAAATATGAAAATTTATAGTAGAATATACTTGAAAAGAAAGCCATTTCTCCAAGAAATAAGCTTTACTCTCAATTTAAATTTAATTTAAATTTAATTCTTGGATTAGTTTATTGTGTTTTCTTTTATGTGTATCCAAAGGAACCTTAAAGCTTGTGAGTTTTAGTGTGTTATCCTATCATTCAAGGATTATCCTTTCACAGAATAAGGAGATTACAAGGTCATGAGGCCAAAGTTGAACACAGTTTCATTAGTTATCTATAAACCTGGATTCCATGACAAATTATGTCCCCTTAGTACCATCACCTTCCTTGCCTCTGAAATAATTTTTATCATTAACCTAAAGTTGTGCTAATGGAGATTCATGATAAGAAATATTACATGCCTTAATTTTAAATCTAAGGGCAATCTCCCATAAATAAAGTATAATATGAAAGAAGGTAAAATACAAAATCAAATCTGAAAAATTAGGGAAAGACTGGCATAGAAAGTAAGAGACATTTGGCAATAAATCAGCATTTACACAACTAACAAAAAATGCACAGAATCAGAACTCTCAATTTGATGCCATTACTATGGTTGTTAGAATTCCAGAATCATTATGGTGTTACTCATTTAAGCAGATGACATATAAATTCACCTCACGTATAAACTTTGATGTATTTGAGGCATCATATATCTAGTTATTTTAATTTCTTCTACATGCCATGACACTGAGGTAATCCAACCTTTACATGCTACACATAACTCATCTTTTTAATCCACAAAGTGCTTTTGTTATATTAACTAAACTTTTAAGATTATTTGTATCAATGTCAGTATTGAACTATCTCTGGGAAAAATTAAATCACATAGATTTATTTCCACTTTTTAAGTAATTGTTTTAAAAATCTTTCAAGAGAGATATATATCAGATTATAGTATCAAACTGAATGTTAAAATCTGAAGGAAATTCCAAGAGATCATCTAATTTACACTGTACACCCCCGTTTCCAACCCAATTCACATGTCTCTAACGTCTGAGAAAATGAGTCCTGGAGGAAGTTAACATGATTGTTTTATACATAGAGTCAGTTAAAGGTAAAATAAAATTAAGACCCTGGGCTTCCCCTGTAGTGTTCCTTCTATAACTGAGTAAATCCGCCAGTCTTCTCGTCCCTCTACTGTCTCAGCAGCCGTCTGAAGATAGAGATATTAAAGAACATCTTTGGTAGATTAAAAATATTCATCCAAATCAAGTACTTAGAAAACATGCTAGGCAGTTTGCAAGCCCCCAATAACGTGTTCTTATCATCACTTTATTATTCCTAAAATTGCAACCGTATTTTAAAAGTCAAACAATTTTTTTTGAAGAAAACTAATGTCACATCAAAAAGAGTAGCAGAGGGCCGGGGATTTAGCTCAGTGATTCCGGCGCCTGCCTCGCAGCGCAAGGACCTGAGTTCGATCCCTGGTACCAAAAAAAAAAAAAAAAAAAAAGAGTAGCAGGAAAGGAGTTGTCTTTTTAAAGGATTAAATATTGTAGAACATTTAAAAAGTATTCTTTATCTGGTGCTCCTGCTATTTTCAAGGAAGCAAAGATATCACATTTTTATCAAGGTAGAGTTCTGGTAAAATATTTCAGTAGAATCTTTGTTCATGTTTTCATTTCAGAAGATAGGTAGTTTTTATGAAAAACACATTGGTTATAGCAGGCCAGGCTGTGTGAGGTATAAAGCTCATAGAATTTTGCAGCTCATAGAATTTTGAGACCCTCTTTAGGAAAAAGTGAATATTTACGTAGGACACAAAAATAAGTAATAAGCAGTTACTAATTTAAAAATTCTGAAAAGTATCACAAAATAAAAAACCATAATATTTGTATAAATTATATACTAAATGTACATGATGAAACAACTTTTTTCCATTGCTTTTCTCTCTCCCTTTCTCTCTCTTTCTTTTTCCTTCTTTCTTTCCCTGCCTTATGTCTCTCTTCCCCACAACTCTTTTTCTCTCTCTTCTCACTAGTGACCACCTCTAAAATAACAATTGTAATGTCACTTTTCTGGCATAATTTGGAGAGAGAGAGGTTGAGGAAGGAGAGCACATATAAGGAGAGATAAAGGGCCCGTCACATGATACTAGCACCATGAGCATAAGTGGACTGAGGGATATTCTGGCAGGTGACTGTATAACGACATAAAATTATTTAAGAAACCCAAACTAAATGCATCATCAACTAAACTCCCCCTTCATTTGAATCTTAAAAGGCTTGTTATAAATTTTACTAGAATAAACACATCTCTAGGGCTCTTCTGGAGTGCTACAGAAGTTCTGTACAAGGGAAAGGCTCAGAAATACAAGCTTCTGATACCTGGAGAAAAATAACAGAAACTTTAAGGTAGTTTGAAAAATTTAAATATTCTGAACCTAGTTTAGATATTTGAAGGTTTCCCAATGCAAATGAGTGTATAGTAAAAATAATCTATTTGATTTAGTATTAAAAGTATAAAGTGCTGACCTGAATATGGTAAAGTAGGAACACTTGTTCATAGCAGGTAGGAATACAAAATGGCACAGCAACTGTGGTAAACAGCATGAAAATTCAACAACAACAAAAAATTTAAAATAACTATATGTGGTGGTTAAAAAATTTTGTCAACTTGATTGGCTTAGGACCTGTGTAGGGGTTAGTAAAACACACTTTTGGGTATGTTTGCATGGGTCATGGAGGTGTGAACTTAGGTACTATAACTGATCCCCTGCCTCCTCCCTTTCTGGCACTGTTCTCCTGCTCTACTTCCTGGCTACTACACACTGAACAGCTTTGTTCTGCCATGTACTTCTGTCCTGAGGTTTCTTCCATGGAGCCAGCTGACCATGGACTGAATCCCCTGAAACTCTGTGTCAAAGTTTAAGCCTCTCCTCCTTTAAATTGTTGACGTGTATTGTGCCTTAGCAAAGAAATCTAACATGACATGCAACCCAGTGATTCCTTTCTGACTATATAGCCCAAATAATTGAAAGCTTGTACTTGAGCAGATATTTGTACACTAATGGTCATAACAGTATTATTAACAATAATTGAAAGATGGAAATAATCTAAATGTCCATGATATTTGCATGAGAAGCAAAATGACAGATGAATGTATAAGCAAAATGTAGCATGCATGTACAGTAGAATATTAGCCTTAAAATTAATTTGATCCATTCTACAAAATGGATGAACCTGAAAAACATTATGCTAAGTGAAATATGTCAGATGCAAGAGTAAATATTATATTGTTCCACTTAGATGAAGTAACTAAATTAGACAAAATCATAGATCAGTAAAGTAAAATAGTGGTTACTTCTGAAGGAGGAATAGAAAGTTATTGTTTAATGGGTATAGAATTTTCATTTGAGATAATAGAAAGTTCTGGAGATGGATAATGATAATGTTTGCACAATAGTGTGAATGTACTTAATGCCACTAAATTTTGTACTTTCAGATGGTTAATGTAATGAATTTTATGCATTGTTTTCTTTTACCACACACATACATACATCATTTTTAATTTCAAACCAGGTATTGCAATATTTCCTTCAATAAAGCCCTTAGGTTTTAAGGGTTATAGATTCACTCTTAGCATCATAAATTACTACAGAGTTACTAGAACATAGCATCGATTTTAGGATCATGAATTCTCATTAGGTCAGGGTACAATTTTTCCTTAGTAAATAGGTGACTTTGAAAATGGGCATAATTATAGCATTTACCTCATTGTGATTTTGTAAATATTAGAGGGCTTAATGTGTAGAAAGTGCTCAGGACAGTTTTCAGTATACAGTGTGAACTTTGAGTGTTAGTATTTATTATAATTGCTATTATCATGTCTGTGGAATTTTAAATCAAAATTGGATGCTCTCCAAAACAGTCCATTTTCACTTATTATTTTTCCTCTGAGTATACTTTTCTCAGTGTTAGTGTTTATGATTCATACATTTGTTCTCCATTCTCCTCCTGCCATCCCGTGGCTTATTTTACTTTACAGTCTTTACTTCATACCTTTGATCTACTCATGGTTTCTCCTTACTTACAACTTTGCTTTTGTATAATTCTACCATGGCTTTAGCTTTATCAGCCCACTGCAGCTCTGATTTTACTAGATGGCTTCTCTCTATGCATATCTTTGACTTCTAGCTCTAATTAAAGGTTTCTTCATAAATTACAGTTAAAAATTTCAAGAGATTAAAAGAGCTCAACCTTATATCCTACTCCATAACCAATTGCCAGCCAGTCTACAGATTAACTGTTCTTCAGTGAGGAACCCATCTATGCCCTAAACTGGTTGAAAGAGGAAGAAAGTGATAACAAGCCAGTGGGCAGAATAGTTTTTTTAAGGAGGGTTTATAAATATAGAAGTTTTTATGATTTACATCTTAAATAAGAAACAAAGATGATTAAGACATTGTCTCTCTTGTGAAGGCGCTCCAAGAGCATATGTGTCTAAATAATCATGCAATAAGATAACTATTTAGTTGTATAGACAAAGTACTTTTAAAGCATGAAAGAGAAGAAAATATAGTTTTTTGGGTATTGGGAGTGGGCTTGGCTTCATAGTATATGTGACATTTTTAGAAGTTTTTAGATATAAAAATTGTTTCTTCAAATGGACTAGAGTAGGGAGGAGAACTTAACAGGAGCATTAAGTCAAATGCGGTAATAAAACCAAAGTCACAGAAATATGAAGATCCAGAATATAATCAGGAAACAGAGTTGAAAATATTATGGATGGAATAATAAGCTAAACTGAAGAGGATTATTTAGCAGAATGACTTATTCGTAAGGGTGAACCCATGGAGGATGTTAGTGAAAAGAAATTTGGATTTTGTCTTTACTCAACTAAGATTGTATCAAAAGCTATTGGCAAGAACAAGGAGGCATGATTTCTTTTGCAAGGGAGAAACAAATGTGTTTGTAATAAGGATAATGACTTGGAGAAGAAGCAACTGAAAGAAATTATTTATAATGATATTGAAACAGTTAAGCTGTAAATAAAAGGTTTAATTTTAGGTGACTTTTAAATATGAGTTGGCCAAATAGGTAATTGGCAAAGGCCAAAATATTTCTAATGTGTACTCATCTCAACTATAATCTAAAGAAAAAATACCTCAGAAAGCAAGCTAATTTATTTTGAAAATCTTTAGTTATGCTTGAAAAACATTTAAGAAAGGTCATTTTTTCCCCCTCAGGTTGCATAGCTGAAATGCTAAGTGTGTGACATTAGGGCAAAGATTTCTTCTGCCTTATAAAGCAGTAGTGCATCTTCTGTATTGTGTCTGCTTTATAGTTAAGCTAATTATCAGGAGAGTCAAGTAGGATAGAGTTTTCTAAAGCAGTGCAGTGTTGAATCAGGTAAACTGGATCAACAGAAGAACTGAACATGTTCTTAAAAAATATAGTCTGTCTTATATTCATTACTTCATACCTCTACTGAGGATTCTGCACCAGTACTTTAAAAGTGTGCCTGACTGTGAAGGCATAATTTCAGCTTGGCCACATGTGTACATAGTTGTCCATTTTCCAGAACAGTGAAACACCAGAGACCAGAGATTTTGCAGAGTACACAAAGGTACATTGTAAGTTAATAGGTTAATGACACACTAAAACTGAAATCGAGGAACACTGCACAATAGTTATTTCTAAACATAGTGTGTATTTTCCTTAAAATTTAAGGTGTTCTTCTTCCATAAAAAAGAAATAAAAGAAGAGAATATCAACATATTTTAGCCAACTAATTTCTCCCTTCACTTCCAATAATTTCTTGAAAGTCATTTAAGTAAGGTGCAGTGTTTAAGTTTCTGAGTAAAAAAGATGTCTTTTTATTTTTGCCACTATATTTGGAGAAGTCTGAATGCTATATCCAATAAATTATACCAGTGACTTTCATTTTTCAAATTCAAAGACCATTTTTTCAGTTCTCACTATTGTTGACTCTCCTTTAGTGCTTGACGTTTTGAAAAGATTTTCATATTCTGACCTTTAATACCATAATTTTACACTGTTTCCTCTTATGATTACTTATCTTATATTTATCGCCTCCCCTTGATCTTTTCCTCCAATGTGTTGGTAATTTCCAGAAGTATTTTCTCTCCTTCATGTTTTCATTTTCATTTTTGGTTTTCTTCCAGAGCTATTACTATCTCCTCTGGCTCAGGGTTCTCCAGGAGGTGGGATTGGACTCTATCTTGTTCCTACTTCTATGCACGTTATTGCTGTCCCTCCTGATAAAGATATTATCATTTTTCCTATACTTTGCACATATTTTTCAGATTTTAAGTCTTTGGGACAGCTCTCATTGTGTAGGGGAATGACTTTCCCATGTGTATGAGGACCCTTGAGATGGCTACATGTTATAGAATTTATCATTGTACTTCATAGGGGTTCTGAGTATGATCTCTAGGCCAGTACTCTTGAAATTCTTAAAAAAGCCAACTATCAAGCCCTATCCCAGATCAACTGAATTATACATTCCAAGGGAATGGCTCAGGAACCTGTCTTAACAAGGTCTCCAGGTGATCCTAATATAGGACAGCCAGCATCATTGATAGATTACAATTGCCTACATTTGGTCTGATTTCCATAGTAGATTACAGCTTTAGGACGGAAACTATGATGATAGTATTACTACATAGTAACCAGGCCTCACATGCCTCAAGACCTGAACAAAGGAATTGTAAATGAATAAAACTTTTTTTAAAATGCACGTCTCTGATTTTACACTTTGTATTTTGTATGATTTGGGGGTTGAGGGGCTGAAGGGGTACTTTCACAGGTGAGGTTCTCAAGTAAAAGAAAGCACATGGACCTGACATCAGCAATAGCAACAAGAGCAAACTTCTTTATTCTTCTGCCCTTATGTAGGCCATTAAATAGCCTTACATCATTGTGATCTTACATAACCTCCTAACTCAAGTGCGGTAGTCTATGCTGAGTCATCCTTAAGTGTGTCTCATTTTGCACATATGCCAGGTGGGGTCATGTCCTTATGGGTCCTCAGACACCCTGGCCTTTCAAGCAGCAAGTGGTTCCCTACACATGGAAAGCAAAGAATTACTTCCAAGTCAACCTTTGTAACAGGATAGTTCACACCTAACACCTGTCATCACCTGTGTCTTCCAAAACAGTTTCACATGTTGGCCCCTACAACTTTGACTCTAACTTGCTGACTTGAACTTTTTAAATGATACTAAGAATCATTTTATCATTTTCTTTTGAAAAAAAATCATCTTTCTTTGATGAGTAACTTCATTTCTTTGAGTATATAAAAACATACTAGAAAATCTGAAAAATTCATAAAGAGAAAAGAAAAACCACTTGAAAGACCAACACTCAGAGAGAACCTTTTATAATTATTCATAGCATATTTACATCTACTTCATATGTAGAAGTAGCATCTTATGAAGTATAATGTCTTATAATCTACTATTCATTTTTATTGTCTTGTCTTTAAGTATTGTATTCTGTAGATTTGTTAATGGCTGAATGCTATTCCTGACAATAATCTTAAACCTAGCTATATATTTAATTAGTTGAAAATCCTGTGAAGCCCTTTTCATTACCTTCACCATCATAGTTCAGACTCTTTCTCACTCCTACAACCTTTTGCAATAGATTCCTATGTTTGCTGAAAATCAGTAGTTCTGAGCAAATTGCCCTTAAGTCGACATGACTCTCCAGTCCCTTCTAAATAAGACCACAGTCCTGAGCAGGACAGTCGGGCTCCTGCTGGTCCCTTATGTATACCCAGGATCTAGATGAGACTGCTTATCATTCTCACAGAAGTTCCTATTTTTTGTACTTTTTTGAATCTTTAAACTGCTCTGTCCCCAAATTCTTTCTCACTAATGATTTTATTCAAACTTGTGCCTAAATACAAGACCTTCCTAAAATTGTAAATGTCCTACCCTTTCCACCATTCTACTTTTTATCCTTGTCTACCCTATATTTCATTCTTAGTTTCTCACAACCATCTTACAGAGTATATATTTCCCTTAGACTTGATAATTGCCTATCTCCCTGACTGGAATATTAACTCCAGGAACGTGGTGATTTTTATTCTTGTCTTCTTCATTGCCATATTCCTAAAATCTAGGGAGAGTGTTTGATACATAGAAGTTACTTGGTACATATTCTAAATATGCAATGAATAAATGAATGAATATATGAAAGATTATCTACTAGTGAAGTATCTCTAAGCCCTCATGTAAGTCAAAGCTCTTATTTTAGTGATTTGCATATGGAGTACATTCACTACATACCTAATCATCCAATGTGAATCCAGATGCCCAGTTAAAATGTTACTCTTCCCTAAATTATTTCCTTAGCACCTCTGTTGAAGGTGATCTCTGTGCTCATTAATGTCTATTGATTATTATTTGTTCTTATAGCATTTATAATATACAGAATGAAGTTATAGTTATATGTTATCCCTCCTCATTGAGTAATATTTAAGCTCTTTAAAGGCAGACATAAATTATCTTTGTATCTCCTGCAATCCATTGGTAATAATATTTAATAAATATTTAAATTAAATTACTGCTGAAAATAAAATATTACCAAAAGCAAAGAGAAAAGATGTGTTTTACCATTTACCCTGTTATTAAGAATGAATGTATGTAACATTTTGAAGAAAGAATACCTAGCATTCTACACATTGGTAATTATTTATGAATAAGTCACTGTATAAATATTCTTTATCTTTACAGATTATTAATTCTGCCCTTGCTTTGGCTGCAAGACCCAAAAGTCAAGTGGTGAAAAACACCATGGAAATGTACAAGCACACATGGGAAAATTACATACATGTTCTTACTGAAGCCGTGGATGACATTACAAGCATTGATGATTTCCTTGCTGTATCTGGTATGCTTTTAATCTTTTAATTTATATGCTTATGCTGGCAAGTTTTGGAAACAGTATAATAGTGAACATAACTCATTTTATAATATAAAGAGCCTTTTATTAATGAGCTTCTTAGGAGTGAAGGGTGGCTATGTAGTAGAGCATCTGTGCCATCAGTGGTCTCTTCTGGGATTATGAACCTCATATTTTCTAACCTTTACAATTCAATAATTTACACCATGTATTTAAAAGAAACTTCTAATGATGGGAAAACCATAAGAACAAATAGAACCAGTCTTTTCTGGATTTAATAAATCAGCATTTTCTCCTTTATTCTTCTTTTTCAGCCAATTTATCCTCCATTCAGGAGAACTATGTGTCAATGGGAAAAGTTCTCATTGATTTGAGATACAGCATGGTAATTCAACTACCAATATAGGAATTTGATACTACTAACCTAAAGAATCAAGGAGACAAATGCAAACATCTAAATACATTGGTAACAGTTGGGCTTGAGGCTCCATGTGATGCTCAGATGATTAACTCATGCCAGATTAGTATGGAATTTCACAGGATTATGAAACTTTTCTTATAAGATCATAACCTCAGAAGTATAACTCAGATTTTGATTATAATACTGTAACAGGGTGAAGTAAATACTTTTTTATTCTCTTAAAACATAGCCTTGAGCATAAAATAAATGATCTACTTCTTTAATTTTTATTACTGTTCCTTTTTATGAGAAATAGATTTTTCTACACTATGACAATATCACTTTAGACAAAATATCAATTTCTCATACATATTCAACATAATTTTTAAAGTTTTCTGATGTACTTCAGTCTGTTAAATTCATGAGTTTCACATTGCCATGCTGTTCCATCCTGAACAATAAATAGTTCCAGAAACCTTGTATTTTTTCATGATTCATTAATGAAAAGGCAATTTATGTTAGTCATTTTTAAATTATTTAATTTTTACTGATATAAATTTAAAAATCATAGAAAATGTGTAAAAGAATATATTAATAACCTTAATATCATTATTGACTAATTCAATCTTTATGACATCACTCACTATACAAACAAAATCAGAGTTTTATCAGTGAAAAAAGAACAGTACATGGCTGTTGAACAGACAACTAAACATGTTCGCCCCAAAACCTGAGAAGCTTCCTCAGTTGTCTCATTTCTGCCTCTGTATAAATTTATACTTTTTTACTTATAGCATGACAACTTTTCAACATCTGTTCCCATACGATGACATATTCTTTCAGAATTTTCTCAAAATTAATGAGAAAGAATCTAGCTGGCCCTATACATCTTTTTAATATCAAGCTAGAAGTCCTAGGCCAAAGATCACAAACCAAGCACGGTTCACCTGTCTGTGATGAGGGCTATCACATTCTGCCCGTTTGTGTGTGGGGCAGATTTTTCTCATAAAAAGTTGCAAGTGTATCTAACAGCAAATGACTTCTCTGGTACTCCTTTATGGTGGTCTTTTAGAATGAAATGGTAGTTGTAGTCAGACTTCTGGTTTGTCTTTTTGTCAGGTACATCAGCTGAAAAGCTAGTTCCCAGAGCATTTGAATTGTGAATTACCTAGAGGAAATTATGCTTACAAACTTTTTGTAAAATTTCAACTTTTTCTTGGAATTTTCAGAATTCAATAATCATGTTTAATTATTTTGATTTTGATAAGAATAAAGAACAGGAATCCTGGGAATACACCCATTGTCTTCTTAACTAGTTGTGAAAACTTTGGGATTCTTACAGTATCCGCTGTCCACATTAAAATATAGATTAAAATTAAAATTAAAAAAGAAAGAATTTTATTCTTTGACTTTAAGGTATTATTTTATCATTAATACAGAAAGAAATCACATGTGGTAGTATGTTTGCTTATAATCATGTTTCAGAGGTATCTAATTGCTGAACATTAACGGTAGGCTTTTGAAATAAGAATATCTCTATACCAAATGTCATTTATAAAGGTACCACAATTCTAAATATAAGTCTGTCATTGGTGCTTTCCTGTTATATGTTTATACCATCACCAAATTTTGGATGATATTAAAGTTAAAAATGTGCATTTTCATAAGACACATTTGTGTTATTTTGTTTTCTGCTATATAGGCAGAACTCTAAACCTAAGCACAATCAGTTATTTCTTGAAAAATCATGAGGAATATATCCACCTCATTTATTTGTTATATATTATAAATTTTATGTGTAAAACTAATATTCAGCTATGAACCAAAAATTAATTTTCAAAAGCAAAATGTGTTTGACAAGCTAAGTTCTCTGTAGTTCCTTTGTCCAAAATGAACTCTTTGTGGTTTAATGTTATTTATGAAATAGTGTTAGTGTCTTTTTGATACTAGTTAGAAAACTTGTTCCTAATGCATTTGTTTCCAAACTTTTTGTCCCATCACTGAATACAAAACTTATTCCTCACACCATTCACTGTTCCTTTTTTCACTCTCTGAAACTGTGTATAACAAATTAGAGCTTGACTTTTATGAAGATCCCTTGACCATGTCAGCCTGTCCTCTTTATTGACA
Organism: Heterocephalus glaber; assembly: GCF_000247695.1. The sequence goes on along the minus strand of NW_004624754.1, from coordinate 865,620 downwards.
GAGGAAATGAGATGGTATTTGAGAAACTGTGTTAGTTGTTGTCTTAGTTACTTTTTTCTCCTTGCTACGACAAAATACCTCACATCCAAATTAAAAGGGGAAGGGTTTATTTAGCTCACAGTTTGTAGAAGTTTAAGTCCATAATTGGCTGGCTCCAAGCCAGAGAGGCACATGGCATAGGGGCATTGCAAAGAAGAAACAGTTCATGATGCCCACGTGGTAGCAAAAGCAAGAAAGAAAACAAGGGACCTTAACAGCATCTTTGTGTCCCTTTTATCTTATCCACACTACCAGGATTATGGCAATGACAAACCAATCGGTGGACTGATTTAGTAATTACAAGCCCTTAATCCCATCATCACACAGTCTAGATTCAGTCACCTCTGAAAAAGCCCTACGACTACATGAGGCTTTGGGGGGAGAGGCATCCAGATACAAACCATAACAGTTGCTCATGTAGAAACACTGAAAATTTAGAAGAGGAAATGATTTATGTACCACTTTTTGAGCTATTGCATGAATTGATTCATAGTGAATTATAAACATGGATAGAAGGAGGGAATAAAATGGACCATAAGGACAATTAAACAATTACTAAGATGTGATTAAATATGTGAGTTTCTGATGAGACCACTTTTCTTTTACTACTTTGGTCATTCATTAAATTGTTTTTGCTTAATTTTAAGGGCTAAGTACCTTTGAAAGGTATTTGAAATTGAACAAAGATTGAAAGTGGAAGAGATAACTGGTAAATGAGCTGTGAAAATGGAGCTTATTGGACAAAACAACTTTTAATTTATTTCATGTAACTAGATGTTTAATATAGTTGGTTTGGGGCTTACAAAACTCTGAACCAGTAATGAATTGTACTTGAAACTTTTCATAACTCTATTTCTTACATTTCTCTTAAATATGTCCAATTTTACCCATATCCACTGCTACTACTCCAGTCCAACCCATTATCTTTTAGCTGAGAAACTTTCTAATTGATTCTCTGCTTTTAGAGTTTTCTAAAGACTCTTAACGGATATTTGCTAAATATTAGTATTTATCCTCCCTTTAAATTCTGCAGCCACATTAATTTTTCAGATTTTATGTCTTACAATTTTATTAAGCATGTTTAGCCTTGGAATTAACATTTTGAAAAACTTCCAAATTATGAGAAATAACTTTCAGCATTATTTATCACTATATTCTATGACCTTTACATAGTAACAGAGATAATTCTGATGTGTCAAAAACACACTAACGAAGACCTCTTTGTGACATCATAGTGAAATAATCTCTAGCTTCTACAGAATTATAATCTAAATCACTGAATAAAGAAAAATTAAGTAGATTTTCAATATTTTTTCATAAGTCCATGCCAGATAAACATGTCATGATGTTATCAAAAGCAAAATATTAAATTAATTGCATACAGACTACTATTAAACATCAGTGTGATTTTTTGTGGAATAGGGGTCAGAATAAAAAGGATTAATATAGCATATATCTATGCAAAGATTAATTATATAATTAAACCAAATATCTATTACTATACCTTATATTTTACTTTTCAATGTACATCTAAATGAAATTATATTTGATTAAAGCCAGTAGGCATAAAGTACTTCCATATTGATAAATCATTTTAAATGTGAGATTTTTAGTCATGTCCTGTAAAAATTAATTTTGATAAAAGTAAATTGAGTGTTTACTACATATGAATTAGGATTATAGGGAATAGAAAAGAAAGCAAATGACATTTTCTTTTAAAAGTCTAATGATTTATTTTACAAAATAAAATGTAATATTCATAAAGACAAAATACTATGCAATTAATGCTGCTGCAGTGTCAAGATTTTGAGGGAAGTATTTTTAAAGAGAAAACTGTTTAACTGATTTGTTGAATTTACAATTGAAAAAATTGGAAAAATATCCCACAATGACAAAAAAAATGTGAAAGTGCCTGGTGTGTTTGAGGAACAACAAATTGGCCAGTAAAAGGAGCACAGAGTACATGAGGATGTTTGTAGTCTTGAACTTTTATTGGAAATGTAAGTCATCGAAAAATTAAAGAAGAAGCAACGTTGACTATCAAATTTTAGAACACTTCCTCTGGATGCTAAAAACAATTCTAGTAAAAATAATTGCTAAATATTGTTCTTAGAAGTGAAAATAATATAATAAAAATAGACGTTTCCTTAATTTCACCACTCCACCTTCTAAATAAATAAATAAACAAATAGAGCATATGACTGGCATACTGAGATGTAGCAATAGGAAGATAAGGATCAGCATAATGATGAGAACCTAGATCCAATTGAATAAACTAGGATTCCATGTACCTTGAAAATAAACTCTTTCTCATTAGGATAACCCAGCTGTGACTTGCAGCCAGGATATTCTAACCCATTTGCTAAAATCAAGAGCCTGTCTTTCTGTGGTTGTAAGACCCCCCCACACACACACGTGCCAGGTTCTTGTAAATGCATTTTTATGGGATGATATTTGGCTTTGCATTATTGTGGAGACAGCATAAAATGTATATAGGTTTCCATTCAAAAATGAATGAAGCAGCTTCCCCAAAGTAATCCATTATTTCACTGTTGGTAATTATGTTTTGAATTACTGCCTGTACTTACATGACTGAAAAGTAGTTTGAGCATGTGGACCAGAATTTATCACACTCTACTGCACGTACTAATAGGCAAATTTGCTCAAGATGCTCTCATTGCATGGCAGGTCTGTTGTATGAATTTCACGAATTAAATCTATAGAAACTCATAATTGGTAGTCATTTTCTAACATTGCAAAATCAGATTTGAACATTTTGGTGGTTATTTTGAGGTAGAAATGGAGGAATCATTAATAATCACTGAAACAATAAATAGCACCAAAGATTTGCATTTTAGACTTATACAGCAAGATAACAAATAGTTCCTGAATTGTTCATATGCACTAGCTATTAACTTACAAAGGCTCTGGGTGATAAAATATAATTTTCATAAAGGATTTGATTACAAATTTTAGTGTGAATATTTATATTGTTAATAATCCATATAATTTATTATAGCCAGATATATTGACAAATATTTTCAACAAAAAATTAAAGTGAGTCTCATAATTTCATTTGTATTTAGATTTTTATAGGCAGTGCCCTACTCTAAAAGCATGCATTTAAACAGGATAGTTTTTGTGAATAAAGATTCTTAATATGATAAATCTTGTAAAACATTTTATAGATTAGATGAAAGATTAGAAGGGAAGTTTTCCCTTGGTATATACTCCTCTTTCATCTACCTATTGATTTTAGGACATTCCTCTGATAATTTTGAGTTACCAAAGATTTTAGTTAGAGCTGGAAGGGTTTTAGGTAGGTGAAAGCAGGATAGTCCTTACCTAAAAGCTTTGGAAAGCCCTCCTCTAGACTGAGAAAGAAATGTCCCTCTTGTTACTGAGTTGAGTGCAGATAAAAGACCTGAAAACATGAATTCATGTACACGAGCTTATAAATTTGTGTTAACACAGATTTAGGGACTTTGAAAGCATCCTGAGGAATTTTAACCAATAAAAATATTTGCTCTGAGTGACTTCCAGAAAATGTGGTGTGAAAATTTTATATATGTATTTTTTAAATGTAGCCAAGAATTGCTTTCTTCTAAACAGTTGAACCTACACAAGCAGAGAGTAAAATATTGGTTATCAGGAGCCCAGGAGTTTGGGGAGATTGAAGAGATGTTGGAAGATGATACAAAATTTCAGTTGAGAGGAATAAGTTGAAGAGCTACATCTATAACACTGAGACTGTAATGGATAGCAATATATTGTATATTTGAAAATTGCTGAGAACAGATTTCAAGTGTTCTTACCATAAAATCTAAGTATATGAGGTAATGCATATATTGATCAGTTTGACATAGTCATTCCACAAAATATAGATATGTATTTCAAGTAATCATGTTATATGCCGTAAATACATACATTTGTTAAAAATAGCTGTAAGGAAGAAAATCATTACATTTTCAAACGGGGCATATAATTCTTACTAAATTTACTCATGAATTAGACATATAATATTGGATTTTATCTCTAGAGACTATAAAGAAGATAGAGGAAAGCTTTTGGAGGGAGTTAAGTATGCATAGGACTGACAATTCTGCCATTTTCTAACAGACCTATTACATTTGAGAAATAAAATAACCTATTTCTTTAAAAACCCTCCTTCAAAATGTTAATAATTATACAACTTATTCATTTATGTGCTCATTGATTTAACAAATATTTTATGATTATCTAGACTGAAATAGGACTGTTTCAAGTTCACATAGAACAGTCAATAGAACAGACAAAAAAGAAATCTCTATGCTCTTAAAAAGTTCACAATCTGTATGCCTGGAATAATTAAATGCAATGATATATTTAAAGTGTTTTGAATAGCATCTAGCACATATATTGGTAGACTTGTTAAAATTAAAACTAGGTCTTAGAAAGATAAACCTGTTCAAAGAACCCTTTTGTTAAACCTGTCCCAGTTGTGCACTATAGTTTACTAAAATAACTAAAGAATAATCTGGAAAACTATGGTGCACAATTATCAGTAGTCAAAAAATGAAAAATTCTGATAATGGCAAGATATACTAGAAACAGGAAAACTCTCATACTCAGCTTCTGAGAACATAAGTGGTTATAAACTCTGTGATGAGTAAAATAGAAATATGTGGTACCTTGTTATTTTTACACAAACTTTCCTTTAGGTCTTTTGGTAATATTGGTGTACATATTCATAAGAACTTATACAAGCATAATAATTACAGAATTTTCATCAATAGTGGAGTGAATAAATAGCAGCAAGCAGTTGCTAGGACAAATAAAAATGTTTTGTGTACTAAAATTTTAAAAGTAATGTTTAGTAGACGTGAAGCTTTAGACTAGACCGGTGTAGACTGCAAGATATCATCAACGCTAGTCAGAGCAAATCATAAGAGTAACTGGAGCTAAAAGGAGTTGGATGGAACAGACAAAGGGTACACAGGGAAATTCAGTTTTATCTGTAAAGCTTTTAAATTATATCAGAAAAATAGCATGATTGAGGCCAATGGATTAATTTCAGTTTTGTTATTTTATGATCTTTATTTTTCTCAAATGTTTGTGACAACAAAGTTACAGTGAGTAGAAGTAAATGTCAAGGTGCAAAGGCAAGCGGCATGTATGAGCATGCCTGGGTGACAAAGGAGTCACTTTAGGCCAATCCATGTCAGGCCCTGAAACTCACCCAAGAATTGTGACAATTTTATATCTTTGTATTTGATTCTGAAACCCAGTGCTTTGTGAAAGTGAAAAAATATCCAAACATCTATCATTTAGGGTCTTACTCTAATGGAATGTTATTTTATGAGTTTGTATGTCTTTTTTCAACATTGGTTCGTGGATAAGGCTGGGGAAAGGATGGCTAGATTCTTAAAAATATATTTTTATTCTGAAATATTTCAAGCCCTCATAAAAGATTAGAGTGTATAGAATATTAAACAAAGTAATCTTACAGTGAAGCTTTACTAAATCTTAAATTTTCTCATATCTGTCATTAGATGTATAGTTTATTTCCCCTGTGTACTCTTCCCAGGTTTTTAAAATTTTCCCTTTCCTAAGGACTTTGATGAAAGTCCTTTCCTCCTGATTAGCAAATCTGCATGACAGGCATTTTCCTTCTGTTGGATTAGGAGATATAGAGCATCAAAACAATCAGAATCTCCCTCAGGCAATAGAATATTCTCACATTTCATATATGAAAAGTCAAAATTAAATCAAAAAGTTTCTCATGGGAATATGACAGTAAGACATAAAGGATATTCTTTGCTGCTATCTTCAGACCACTGTTAATAATAAATTCTGTGAGATTGAATGTCCTTAAAGAAAGCATCTAATTACTATTTTTGTACTGATAAGCTAATCATTTGTTATACCAATAAACAAATATTATCAGGCAGTTACTAGTCACTCTAGAGATGTAAAGGTAAAAGAGCCCACAATACTCATTCACAGAGAATCTATAGTTTAATGAGGAAAACATGCCTTCACAGCATGATTATAACTTTGTAAAATATTGTAGGTTATGCTGGGAAAGACACCAAGGCTATCTTTCTAGCAACAAAGTAATTATATGACAACTTGGGTTTGAAACTTCATCTTTTAAACCTCTAATTAAATTTGTGATTGCCCTTTTATATATCAGCATTTGTATCTCATTATAAAAAATTACATGATAGTAACAAATAAGGTGCCAAACATAATCTATGTCCACTATAATAGTGCTTTAGTCACCTCTACAATAGAGATATAGACCAATAATTAATTTTTAATCTGGCTCTTTATGTATTTTAAAAATTTATAATTAGCAAAAATTTACAGATAAGTTTAGTACTTTACGTACATTTATAGATAATTTTGCAAATGCTCTTTGCATCAGCTTTTCTTTCAGAGAATGTGTTGTGAGATTTCACTCTTCCATAATGCAAGTGCAGTGACTGTTTCATGATAATTATAGAATATGACCAATAAAATTGTAATCCAAAAATTTATATACTTGGTGTCTCCAAAAATTTAGCACTTAACTGTAATATGTTGATTTTTAAAAACTCACTGATACTCATAACAACTGGCGCACATTTTCTGATAAACTTGTTCAATTTAATCAATTCCTGGGACTTTCCAATGTAAATAAAATTTAGTTTTTGGATAAAGTTCTAATGCTATATATAGAAAATGGTTATAGCAGAAATGAAAAAATATGTGCTTTTTATATCAAAGTTTATTTGATATATAATACCAACATTAAATTTCTATGTCATCATTTAGTATCTGGTTACAAATCTGCCTTCACCATCTTGGTGGTGATTTATGTTTTATGTTTCCATAACAAGTTGCATATAAATATTCTTAACTGTATGGGAAATTTTATGAGGCAGAAATAGTCTTGTGACTTGACTCTTCCTTCCTAAGCTCAGTCATAAAATCTAGTTATTTAGAATTCTATATGAAAATTTTGACCACTGAATTTTAAGCTAACATGATATTCAAAGTATATTATAAAGCTACCATGAAACAATGATACCTTATCTAAAATATTAAATGAACTGTCATTTTATTAGCCTCTATCAGATTTATCAAAAATGTGTGATGACTGTATCATAATATATTTTTGTATCAATATTTTTCACTTTTATAGCTATTCCTTAATGTATGCAAGTGTGCATGTATTTTCTTTTGACTTTTTGCATTTATGTATGGCTTCTTAAATGTGTTTCTTAAGAAATGCAACTATCAATGTGTTTGAAAGCATGAATCCTAAGACCTCTAGTGCTTTCATAGATATTTCATTTATTCCTCCACCTAGAATGAATTCGGTAATATAATTATATTTACTATAAATAGTCACAGAGAATTTTTCAATTGATTAAATTACATAAGGTAATAAATAACAATGAAATTACTTTTATACATCCACTAGTTAGGTCAGTATATTTTCCCATATTAAAAAATATATATTCTCTGAAATTAGTTTCCACATATTTTTTATAATATCGAAATATGGAGATCACTATTAGTCCATGATTCTGAAGTTTTCCATATGGAACCTCTATGAAAAAATGTTTTTAACTCTCAACCTCAGCTTTCAATTTGTTATTCATTCACCTGTTTGTTACTCATTCACAAGTTGAATTAAATTATTAACAAAAGTTCAATTTCCTTCCTCTACAAATCTTTGATTGTCTATGTAGACACAGCAAGACAATTTTCTATGATTATGGTAAGGCAAAATAAAAATCCTTTTGACCTAGATTGAATATGGTTTGGGTGATAAAATGAGAATATTTCCCCCCACCAAGTGGCATTTTATAAGAAACTTTAAATGGGAGTAACTGGAGGGAGACTTATATCTCAGAGCCACCCAATACAGGATTTAGAGCAAAGCCAGAGGGTATATGTACCATAACTATATTAGGCAGACTGCAAAAATTAAACATAGCTATGGAAAGTGCTTTTTTTGTTGGTGTAGAATGCCAAATCAAGGCTTCTTTTCTATGTAATTGCACAGAATCATCACTCTGCACCTTTCACCAGTGTAAAAGATGAAGCTAATTTCCTACTGTGCTAAAGGTTTATGTGCCAAGGTCTATATTTCCTAATATGAAATCTGATGCATTTTAAATTTGATTTTGAAATTCACTGAACTTAAATTATTCACCTTAATTAGGACCTAACAAGTGATACAAAATATGGGATTTCTATGTCTTTCAAATATTTTAAATCACAAACTTAAATGATTGCCATGACAGAAGTAGAGACATTTCATGTACCTGTGGAGAAATATCTGGACAAAATGAAGATTTTGTACTTTTGTCATACTTTTAATATCATCTGGCTGAGCAATATTGAATTGTTTTATGTTTCAAGCAGTAAGTAAAAATTCAGTTTATCTGCCAGAGATACATATGTAAGAACTTACAGTAAACATGGGTTCATGAGAGCTTGGCATTTTCCCTCTCTAAAATATAAAGATATTTTGTATAGTTTCTTTACTATCCTCTTGTTTTATTTTATTTTTTTCCTTAAATTCTTTTATTGGTACATTTTAGGTATACAATACATTTACATTTATCATTGGACATTTGTACCTGTATATAATGTATCATGGTTCTTATTTTTTCCCCATTCCCTGTCCTCCGTTCACCCCTTCCACCCTTCACTATTTACAAAGACTTTGTTTCCATTTTTTTCCTTTTCTTATAATTTTTCCTTCCCTTCTTTCCTTTCCCCTTCCCCTCGCACTTACCCTACCTCTTTGGACCTTTTCTTACTATTTCAAATTATCAATTATTCGTTTTAATCATTTTAATCCTTATTTACACTTTCAGTTTCTCACCAGAGAAACTATTCGGTATTTACACGTTTGTCCAATTTATTTCACTTACGAGACCTCAGTTTGCATCCATTTATAAATGTCTCTAGTTTCTCGTTCTTTATGGCTGAGTAGTACTCCCATTTTATTAAAAAACACATTTTCTGGGACGGGGATTTAGCTCAGTGGTTCTGCCGCCTACCTCACAGGTGCAAGGACCCAAGTTCCATTCCCGTTACCAAAACAGAAAAAGAAAAAAAAAAACAACAAAAAAACACCACTTTCTTTATCCAGTTTCCAGATGATGGGCACTTGGGATGCTTCCAAACTTTAGCTAGTACAAACTGTGCCGCTATAAACATGGGTGCACATATGTCGCTGTGATATGATTCTTTTAAGTCTTTGGGGAAGAGACCCAGAAGGGGAATAGCTGGGTCAAATGGGACCTCTAGTCTTAATTTTTTGAGGTATCTCCATACTGATTTCCACAGTGGTTGCACCAGTCTGCACTCCCACCAACAATGGAGAAGGGTTCCTCTCTCCCACCACCCCTACCAACATTTGTTATTGGTTGATTTCTTGATAGCAGCCATTCTTTCTGGGGTGAGGTGGAATCTCAGTGTTGTTTTCATCTGCATCTCTTAAATGACTGGTGATGTTGAACATTTTTGCATATGTTTATTTGCTGCTTTTACTTCTTTGTCTGAGAAATGTCTTTTCATTTCAGATGCCCATTTTTGAATTTGCTCTTTATATTTGGGGATCCTGATTTTTTTCAGTTCTACGTATATTCTAGATAGTAGGACTTTGAGAAACAGCTAGTAAAAATTTTTTCCCACATTGTAGGTTGTCTCTTAGCACTGTTGGTGGTTTCTCTTGCAGTGCAGAAGCTTTTTAATAAGATGAGATCCTATTTTTTGTGCCAGTTCCCATGCTACTGAGGTTTTGTTCATAAAGTCTTTTCTTATGCCAATGTCTTCAAGAGTTCTACCTAACTTATCTTCCAGCAAGTTTAGTGTTTCTGTTTTAATATTTAGATCTTTAATCTACTTTGATCTTAGTTTAGTTCATGGTGATAGATATGGGTCTAGTTTTAATCTCTGGCAAGTTGAAATCCAGTTTTTCCAACATCATTTAATAAATAGGCTATCTTTCTCCAGTGAGGGTGGTTGGCTCCTTTGTCAAAGATGAAGTGGATGAGTATGTCTGGAGTTGTCTCTGCATCTTCTAATCTATTCCACTGATCCTCGGGTCTGTTTCTTTGCAAGTACCATGCTTTTTTTTACCACAGTAGCTTTGTAGTATAGCTTCAAGTTGGGGATTGTAATACCCCCTGCCATGTCTCTGTTGCCTAGAATTGCTTTTGCTATTCTAGGTCTCTTCTGTTTCCACATGAATTTTTGGATTGTTTTCTCTAGTTCTGTGAAATATATTGTTGGAATTTCAATCAGCATTGCATTAAATCTATATAGCAGTTTTGGAAGTATGGCCATTTTCACTATATTGGTTCTTCCTACCCAGGAACAAAAGATGTCTTTCCATTTTCTTATATCCTCCTCAATCTCTTTTTTTTCAGAGTGCTGCAGTTTTCAGTGTAGAGGTCTTTTGGTTCCTTTGTTAGATTGATTCCTAGATATTTCATTTTTTGGATGCTATTATAAAAGGAAACATTTCTCTAATTTCTCTCTCAGTGAGTCTGTTATTTGTGTACAAGACGGCTATTGTTTTTTGTGTTGACCTTGTATCCAGCTACTCTACTGAATCTGTCAAGTCTAGAAGTCTCTTGGTGGAGTTTTTTGGGTCTTCTATGTAAAGTATCATATCATCAGCAAATAATAACAGTTTAACTACTTCCTTTCCAATCTTTATTCCTTTTATTTCTTCTTCTTTTCTACTTGCTGTGACTAATGTTTCCACAACTATATTGAGTAGGGGTGGTGATAGTGGGCATCCTTGTCTTGTTCCTGATTTTAATGTGAAAGTTTTCAGTTTTTGACCATTTAGTATGATGTCAGCTGTTGGTTTTTCATAGATAGCCTTAATCAGGTTGAGATAAAGACCTTGTATTCCAATTTTCTGTAGGGTTTTTATCTTGAATGGGTCTTGGATTATGTCAAATACTTTTTCTTCATCTATTGAGATGGTCATATGGTTTTTGTCCTTGACTCTGTTAATATATTATTATTTTTTTTGGCTTCAAGGGCATGACAGTTTATTTTTTTAAAAAACTGTACCACACTGATCATGATGACCAGTATACAGATGATAATGGCTTTTCTCTTGGATATTAACATTGCAGTATTTTTTATATACTTAAATGTTTCAATAGGACCAAGAACATTAGAGAATAAAGATCTTAGATGAAAATGGACCCTAATATTTCTGGTGTTCTAACCCACAGAATTAATTTAAATCCCTTATGTATCAGTGGCACAATGTTAATCAGTTATGAAGAACGTATGTTCTCTTAGAAGTAGGCAGCATGAGCTTATACTTCTTTGTACTTTAATCTTTAGTTTTTAAAATTTATGCTATGTCCACCCTGGCTAAAGCACAATCATACAAGACACCTCAGAAAACTTCTTGCTACCATTGAGCAAGTTTAGTGATTTTACTTTAAAAATAAAATCAAACCATCATCAAAATAAAAAGGCAAGTAAATGTGACTTTAAAATCATTTGAAAAGCATAGTGCGTATTTGTCCAATACAGACTCAAACTTAAAACCTCCAATACACTGTCACAATAGACAACGTGGGCAGTAGTGTGCAAATATAAGTCAATGAATCTCAGCAAACCAGTAGCAGACCCATGAGATTCAAGATGATTTCTGGCTGTTAATTCTCAAGTTGAGCTCCCTGTCCTCCTGCAGCGTTGAACTCTGCAAAGTTCTATTACAGGTTCCACCTGCCCTTTCCCTGAAGATAGTCAAGGTTCCTATGAGAGGTGATGATCCCTCCAATTTACCAAGTACAGTGGTCTGGTGTGCCTTTATTGCAGAGATTTTCTTCACTTTTCCAGTGGGCTTCAATTTTCATCAAGGAGCCTCAGAGAGGCCCTCTTTGTGTTGTTCACTTCTGCTCTATCTTCTGGAGCTCACGACAATGGCCTTTATGAATCCCTGTGCCTCTGTAGTGTGGAACCATGTACCCGCACATCCAGGAGGCTAGAGGGAGGGGGGTGAGGGGTGGGGGTGGGATGTGCTGTGCTAAACTAGTCACTGGGGGGCAGGGCTTGGGCAGGAGAGACCCCAGCTCCCTGTCGCTGAGGTCCTAAGCGTAAAGCTCGCGTGTCCCCTCTTATTTTATTTTAAAGGTAAGCAATAATGAATGGAATTTATTGTCAGAAAAATTACTTATTTATAAAACAGGTCTAAGAATAATCTGTTGGGCATCTAAACTTGGTTGCACTCATCATATGCCTATGGGTCTTTGTTCTGAGGCTAATTCCCAAATATTACATTTCTATATTTATTCTTTTGATTCAGATACTGGCACTTTTTTACAGGAAATAATTTAAAATACTGTTGTATCACATAAATTTTGGAATTGACCCTCAAAACAAAGAGCCATAGGCACACTTTCTTGATATATTGATTTCCTACATAGATGATACAGTTGCTATTAGACTTTTATTGTTTGTGTCTTCTTCTGGTTTAAGATTGATATGATTTTATCACTCTCTCTATCTCTTTTGAGAAATACCACAAGTGCAAATGATATATTGGGAAGTGGTGTACAAATTATTTCATCCTTGTTGTTATTATCCTGTAATATAGTCTACAAAAAACCCTGAAGAATATATATTTTTATATTGCTGTTTTGCTATCAGTGATCAATTGATCTTTGCCATCTTAAACACCTAATATGCTATAACAGGCACATTCTGGCATTAACATGAGTTACAGGTTCTATATGGTGATATGAAAACTGTTTCCTTTGGACTTTAATGAAAGGTTTTCATTATGCAATTATGACAAAGCTAAATGTCCAATTAACTGAAGAAGAATGGGAAAATGATTTTTAAAAGTCAAATGATTTCTTTTTATCTATCACTCTATGTTGTACATTTACTAGGAGATTTTCTTACTGTGCTCTTATTATTGCCTGATGCAAATAGCTTCTATAAATTAACTAAAGAAAATGACTTCCAATGTATTTTTTCCTTCTATAATAAAGCTTAGCTGAATTTCCCAATTACATAGAAACTTTTGTAGATTGGTAATGATTAGTGGGTTGTAAGAAATCACAGCTAAGTCATTGATTGCTACATTGATCTCTGTAGCTCCAAATGCTAATGAAATATATAAACAATAGATTTTTCTCCCTTAGCCATAGTGCCTTTAAATTAATGCACCTTTGATCACAGCTTCAATCTTATATCTCAATAGAGTTGTATCTTTATTTTGCTATTTAAAATATATTCTACTATCAATTTTCCTCATATTCATTAATTTGATATTTCTAAAGTAAAATTTTACTTGTTTTATATGAAAAGTGATCCCTATAGAAAGTGATTTCAATTTGGCTTCTAATATGTTAGGACAGAAAAAGAACTTTGAAAGTTCATGGACTGACAAAGGAACAATCTTATCCTCTTGAGTCACGATGATTTATTTGCATGGCACACCACTATAGTCAGCATAATAATAATCTAATAAATAGACACATTTAAGAAAGAGATGATGGGGTATAAGATGACAGATATTTGCTACAGATTGATGCTTCAGTGATGGAGCCTTGAATGTCGGCACCATTCATTTCTTCCCCTTTTCTCTTCCCATTTATCATAGTTTACGTAACAAAACCAGTCCTTCATCTCACAAAAGAAACCACTATCCTGTGTCCTCTGTCACTTCAGAAAAATTGCTTAATATCCTTTGATTCCTTATTCTGTAGAATGGGAGTAATAATCCTACCTGGTGAGATAGGTTTTGAAACTTAATGGATAATGTTTGAGTAAGTGCATAGCACAGTGACTGTGACATAGAGTCCTTCCAACAATAGTGGTTGATTATAGGTAAAATCGTTTTCAAAGTCATTATATTTCCTCTTTCCTAAATCTTTCAGTCTTTTAATTTATCTCCTTCTTGCTCTCTTACTCCTTTGGTGCTACTAGTCTTAAGAAAGAATTTAGGGAGATGTAAGTCTATGTGGCCTTTTACCCTTACCCCCATCTCACTTTTTATTTTTTGATGTCAGAAACCTTAGACATCATCTCATATATATTTTTGTACAAATAGAAGAATGAAGAACCCTATATTCTATAAGGTAGACCATGATATTGGACAGTCTAGTATGTTTTCTATTGTCTCCATAAGTATATGGAATAGACAGTTGCAAATATCCATTCTATATGCTATGTTGTTTAATTGCTCTATTAGAACTAATTTTCTATTCTGTCATATTTAAATTCTGCTGTTATTTAATATTTTGGGGTATTGAGCAACAAATTGGGTCTAGGTCTCTGTGAGGGGATTTCTTGGATTAATAATAAGAAAATATGTAAACGTGTGAGATGGATTTGAAAGTTCAAAGACACTTAGACTTCCAAAGAAGTAAAATGAAAAGGAATATGTAAACTACAATTTTATTAACCTTTTGAGTAATTCACTGGGGAGAGCAGATGGATGTAAGTTTAGGAGGATTTTTATAGCTCTATAGATTTAGAAGTTTATTACAAGTTCTTGTCATTGCGTTCTTTGTTGCAAACCATTTATCTCTTTGGACTATCTTTAAATGTAGTTTTGCAAAAAACAAAAATACAACTGACATTATAAAGCTATTTTATATAGTACAGTACATTAAATTATCATTAATTGAAGGTGAAAACATGCTTTGGTTAGAACATTAATTTCCTTTTTTATAATTGTGTCACCATGAATATTTTGTCTCCTTCACTCTTTCCTGTCTCTTTATTCTTTGTAAATTTGATTTAGCAATTAGTAATATTCTTGCTACATTTCCCTAGATACAATCTTTGCTTTTCAGTTGGTATGTGCACAGTAGTTCTCAATTCCTTTTTCAACACAAGTCCTAAAATCTTTTCATGTCAAAGAAGAAGAAGGAAAGGATAAGCCCACCGCTTAGACCAGATGGCGAGAAATAAGATGACAGAGAAAAAAAATCACAGAACCATTCAAGTCCTATTTTATTTCTGCCTTTTTTCTCAAGGAGAATGATGTTTAAACTAGATGGGGTAAAACAACTATGGTTAAAGGGATGGAAGCCCAATTGGTGGTATAGTAAAAGTACCTGGCTGCTTTAAATTACTTCAAGCCTCTAGGCTAGACAAATCACATTCCAGAATTCGGAGGAAACTGGCATATGTTGATGCAGAATGACTTTCAATTATATTTGGAGAACCACAGGGAATAACAATAGTGCTGGAAAAGTGTAGGTAAATTTTCCTTCCAGTTTTCAAAGAAAATATTGGGGAAATATATGTGGTTACCATCACAGATTGTTGAACTTCAGCAAACTTCCAGAACAACACTTTAAACAATACATGAACATCTATGTATGAAGTGGCAAATTCACTAAGGATTGAACTCATGCATTAGGGATATTTTCTTCTTTCTTTTGGTTACTAGATTAAAAAATGAGGAGAATTATGCAGAAAGGGATAGTGCATGGAGATTTACAAGATGTTTAGTATGGTTATGATTTCCTTATGGGAAACACTGAGAAAGTTAGAAAATAGAAGTTCATTGATTCAAAGCCAGTACTGATTAACACATCAATTTTTGTTTGTGTACATAAACCTAATAAAAGTGAACTAACTGGCAAACCATTAACAAAATGTATTATAATGACAACTACATATATGTATTTGTACTACTGGGGAATGAAATCAGAGCTAAATCCCCGGCCCATTTTATTTAATTTTTGTTTATTTTATT
Organism: Heterocephalus glaber; assembly: GCF_000247695.1. The sequence goes on along the minus strand of NW_004624754.1, from coordinate 849,839 downwards.
TTATTTTATCTTAGTTTTGTTTTGTTTTATGTAGAGACAAGGTCTTACTAAACTGGCCAGGTAGGACTTGAATATGCCATTCTCTTGCCTCAGGGTATCAAATTCCTGGGGATGTAGTGATGTGTCATGGTGCCCAGTTAATGACATTATTAAAGACATTAGGAGTAATCCCTGGTGTATTGAATAAGGAACAATTGAAAAAATAAAGATGCAGTGGGCCTTTATGGATGAAAGCCACTCAAAAGACTAAAAGAGGAAGAAGGAAAATAACATTCACAATGAAGAGAATGATGTCTTGCTATTTATGCACTTATTACACATTTCCTTGAAATTTGTGTGTCCATCTCTTATTTTGAGAGGTTAAGAAAATTAGGAATTGCCTTCCTTTGGATTATTTTAAGTACAATACTTCATATGCTTTATATTTTTTTTGTTCCAATACCATGTGTTATTTGGTCCTTAGACATAGCATTTTCAGCCTATTGTTTAAAGGCAGGACTTAACAATTGTCTGATGGTCCCAAGACTGCTCCTATGGTAGCTAAAAATAGAAAGCAGAAGAGTTACACATAGACCTTTTTAGTTCATATAGACCATAATTCTAACTACCTACCCTTCTAGTCCTTTTAATTACTCTGGACTATATTACAACTTCTTTTTACTCTTTGAAGGTTCAAAGCAGCAAACTCTTTTTGAAGTCTTAGATGTCTATTTATCAAAAGACCAAACAAAAATATTCCTAAATTAAAAGAACGTGATATTTAGTTCCCAAAAGTTATATATATATACATACATATACACATATATACACACATATATATACATATATATACATATACACACACATATATACATATATATACATATATATACGCATATATATGTATATATACATATATACATATATATGTATATATACATATATATACATATATATGTATATATACATATATATACATATACATACATATATATATGTATATATATATAATGACCATTATACTCAATCCCATGTGTTCCCTTGGGTATAAATAAATATGCTGAATAAAAATTTACCAGCTTCTCCCAAACTATCTGGAGAAATTCTCAAAGAAAGTTTATAAACTCTTAATAACTACACTTGTTTTAGGGAACAAGAAGTGCAATATTTTACTTCTTATATTTACTATAGGGCCCTGGAACCCATCTATTTTATGGTCCTTATCAAATACGTGTAGAAGGAGGGATGTTCAATTCAATGTTCCTGCTAGAATAGGAATTAAAGGGCTATCCCTGGAAATAATGGTGTATATTCCTTTCCTCTTTTTTCTTACTTTTCCTTTTTTTCCCCCTTCATTTCTTTCTTTTCCTTTTATTTGAGTGGTCGGGAGGAGGCATAGATTGAAAGTAGTAGAAGTTTCAATATAAAACATAAATTTAGAGTAGCTATGCTTGACTCTCTAAGATCTAAAATCCTTAACTCCTTAATTCCATTCCTTCTTTGTTACATATATAGCCCAATTTTTGAGGGCCTTAAGGACTATGAGGAATTTTTAAATATCAACAATATAAACTTTGGGGAATTGTGTTAGGCAAGATAACCTAGACAGTGCATTGGTAGCAAACAGTAAAACATATTCTTAGCCTAAAAGGAAAATTTCTCTCCCTCACCATATTTTGTGTTCATTCTTCATTCCAAGCCAGCAAGGGGTATCTGCATGTAGTAGTCACTCAGAGACCTACACTTATGGAGGCTCCTTTTTGAGATGTTTCTTCATACAGATGCTGGGAAAAGAGAACATAGGGACCATACGTGTGCTTCTGCTAGAAAATATTATTGTACTTACATTTAATTTTCCATGGTTATGCTGCCTGGCTTCAGTTTGGCAAGAGAATTTAATGCAAAACTGACATTTGAGAACTTCCCTAATGATACCAGATGTATTCTAAAAACCTATGTTCTCTGAAATCAGTCACTTATATATGGTTTATGAATCTTTACAAATTCTACATTAAAATGTTTACATTTTTGGCCTTCATAAGATCATATAAAATAAGCTTATATATTATTTTATGTTGAAATAAGTTTATTTTTATATGGCGAACAAAATATCTGTTTTAAGTTCAAAGGATTTAAGCATTCCAAATTAAATCTCCTTTTTATTATATTTTTTAACATTGCCAAGAAATTCCTCTTAAAGTTTTATCTTACAAAATTGAAATATGTATTAAGTAAATATTATGTGCTCACTTCACTAAAACCCTCATAAAAATACTATATCTCATATTCTAGTATGAGAATATGTCAAAATTTATAAAATATTATAAAAATATAAACGAAGTAGCTCAGTAGCAAAGGCTTCAAATGTTATGATAGTCTCCAAAATCAGAAAAGAGAACCCATAGAGTGAGAAAAAAAAGTTCATAAATTGGAGCATGTATATATATTCATGTAAATATGGTAAACAATAGATTTATCTATTTTTCTAATTCCTGCTGTGATAGCAAGGCATTTTCACTGAGAATGTTTATACAAATACAGGAAGCCAGTATTTCCTATATGCCCACCTATTGGTGTGGATATGCATCAGTAATAAAGGGCCTTTTGGCCAAATTTTCCAAACTTTTGAGCCAAACTGAACCAATAAGTAATGGCAGCCTTTCATAATCTCTTTCTCTAGGCTCCTCTGTTTGCCAGCCATTAATTAAGAATCCGGTGGGTTCAGTTGCTCTGGTTCTGTGAATCACAGCACAACAAAATGCTCCATAACTCCCATGAATCAGTGTGCATAATGCATCATGAAAGAGAAAAAGAGAGTGAAAGATTCATATAGGAAGTATAACTTTCATTCTGAGTGAATGTGGAGGGGGGCTGTATATACAGAGGGTTGGAGACAATAAAGGAGAAGTGGCATGCATGAATCATTTTTTTTCTTTCATACCTTTGTTTTTCTTCCCCTTTATAATTTCTCTTTCTATTATACCTGTTCTACGAGTCACAACGCAGAAGTTCATTGAATAGTTAAGTTATATGGGTGCTTTTCTTAATATATTTTCATCCAAAGAGTATTTTGAAAAGTAACTAAAATCCTTTCATGAGCTGTGTATGTGATGAGTTGACATTGCCTTTGTGGTATTTCCCTGATTATTTATAAAGATAGGTTAATAGCTTCTGAGCAAATCTTCGATAAACTGACATCTAGATTTCTCCAAATTCTTGGGTAGCCTCCAGTCAGTTCTCGTGAGTGATGTGCCTTGACTTGTCAATGCCATTTAGGACACCCTACAAATGAAAGCTCTGTGATTCAATACCTCTGCCCCATCTGCTTCAAAGATCAAATTAATTTGTCCTATATAAAAGAAGATGAATGAGATCTCTCTCTTCTTCACCTTTGAACATGACTTTTGCTGAGTTTTCAAAGATCTGTACTCCATTATTTTCTTTGTACCTTCCTTCCACTGACAAGCCTAAAAATCTACTTTCATGGATCATATACTTAAATGTAATGTGTTAAATATCTTTTAGGTTTTCTTAATACTGTGCTTCCATCACCTCATTTAGGTGCCCCCATTTTGGCATAATCATTTCAAAAAATCTCTAGCCCCTTTTATGACTTCTATAACCTCTTCCTATGGGTAAGTTAATTTTATAAAATTTAATAAGTAGCTTTTTTAAAAAAAATTCATTTTTCTTATGTCTATAATTTTGTTGGAAATGCTTCAGCTAAACACTATGATGCTTCAGCATGAATGGCTTATACTATACTATAGGGGCAAGCATTTGATTAATCAGGAATTCACACTGGCATTCTAATCAGGAAACTCTCACTCCAGCAGAGCAACTAATAGCCAACTCATTATACTATCTTTAATAAATAAGAAATATCATAACAATTGGCAAAATGAAATAAATTATTTTATTGATTAAATTAATGGCTTGCTAGTTATTATCTTGAGTTTCAGAAATGAGCTTTCACTCATGAAAAAAGGAAAACTCAAGATGTATTATCCTGAATATTGTGGCAATTGGCCTTGCTTATTCATATTGCCTGCCTTCACTTGATCCGTAAATGATCTTTAGTCCATGTATGTAAAGATATTTCTAGGTTCTCATTGCTCAGTGTAAAAATAGTGAAATCATTACTATGGAATGTTATCAGTCATGTCAAGAGATTCATCATACAAGATGTAATTCAGTTACTTCAAAACAGACATCTGTGACTTCATCAAACCATAGAAGAGCTACGGTATGCATGTTTTTATTTTTACTTACTAATAAATATTTACTTAATAAGTAACAGGAGGAATGAGAGCATTTGGAGGGAGACTTTTTAAAATATAATTTTGTGCCTTGGTTATGAGGAGAACTTTACTGACTAAATATTGGTGGCAGCTATTATTTGCCAACACATCTCAGAGGCTATGCTGCATGAGGTTGGCTTGAAACTTACATTACTAATTTCTGGTAAATATTTCTGGAGATTTCATGAGAGTTTTTGAGGCAGTGACCAGTCAACAAGTTTCTTACACAGTATTTACTTGTATTTTTTCAAATATTTCTCAACAAAACAAATTTTACTATAGTTTTTTTTTTATTTTCTAAATTTAAATAAGCTACTGAAAGATAGTTTGAGGTGTTCAACCCCCTGAGGCAGGATATTGCAAGTGTTTTGGGGTTTTTCATATTCAATAGACAAATAATATATTTATGTAGCTGAAGTACACAATTTGATGATTTGATTCATGTATGCTTATGGACCTGATTACCACAGTGCAAAGAATTCAAACACTTGTCCTTATCCATAGATACTATTGTGCTTTTTTGTGTAGGTATTAGGTAAGGACAGTTAAAAATCTGCTCTCTTACGGAATTTCAAGTGAGTAATACATTCTTATTAACTGTACTCATCATACTATACTTTTCATTCCTGAAACTTATTCATCTTGTAATTGAAAGTTTGTACTCTTGAACATCTCCGCATCCTATCCTGACCTCTATCTAGCTTGATTTTTTCAGATTCAATATACACATGGATTATTTGTATTTCTGTGTCTATCTTTTTGTACTTCTCATAATGTCCTCCAGGTTGATCCATGTTATTGCAAATAACAAGATTTCCATTTTTTATCTGTCTGTCTGTTGATGGACAATTGTTCCCATAACACTAACAGTGTGATTAACACTACAAAGAACATAAAAGTGCAGGATACCTCTTTGAGATACTCGTTTCAATTTGTTTGATTTCAATTACAGAAAAGAGGTTGTAGGATCATGTGGTAATTCTATATGTAGTATTTTGAAGAATCTACGTACTCTTTTCTGTAATGACTATACCACTTTACACTCCAATAATGCACAAGGGTTCCCTTTTCTCCATACTCTTGTCAACATTTCTTAACTCTTGTCTTTGTGATTATAGCATACTAACAGGTGTGAAATGATAATTCATTGCGGCTTGGATTTCCATTTCTATGATTAGTGATGTTTTACATATTTATATAACTTTTGGCTGTTTTTATATCTTTTTTGGGAAATGTACATTCAGGTGCCTTGTCCATTGTTTTTTTCATAGATTATTTTTTCTTTTGAGTTCTGTGAGTTCCTTATGTATATATAAAGTTCTTATCACATGTATGCTTTATAAATATTTTTTCCTATTCTGTAGGTTTCCTTTCCACTGTATTGATTGTATCTCTGGCTACTTAGAAGCTTTTTAGTCTGATTCAATCCCATTTTTCTATTTTCACTTTGCTTTCTGTGCTTTTTGAATTATTTTTAAAAAGTAGTTTTCTAAACAAATGTCATGATCTTTTATTTTTTTCCTCTAGTAGTTTTACATTTGTTTCAGGCATGAATTCATTTTAATTGATTTTAGTATGGTGTGAGATAAGGGCATAATATTATTCTGCACGTGGATATCCAATATTTCTGACCCAACTTATTGAAGAATCTGTTCTATACCTATTATGTGTTCTTGGCACCTTTGTCATCAAAGATTTGATAGTATATGATGTTTTTATTCCTGGCCCCTTCATTCTGTTTCATTTATACGTATGCTTGTTGTCTTGCCAATACTATGCTATTTTATTTAGTGTTATTTATTTTGAAGTAAGGGAATGTGATTCATTCAACTGTGTTACTTTTGCTCAAGGTTACTTTGGCTATTTGAAGTCCTGTGTGGTTATATGTAAATTTTAGAATTTTCTCTATCTCAATGAAACATATTATTGGAATTACTATAGGGATTTTGTGGAAAATGTAGATCCCTTTGGGTAAAAGGATATCTTAGCAGCTTTTAATTATAATAAAATAATTTAAATTTCTCTCATTTATGAATATATCATTCCATTTTTTGTCATTTTCTACTTTAATCATTGTTTTATAGTCTTAAATTTATGAACCTTTTTCCCCTTCATTAAATGTATTACTAGGTAGATTATTCCTCTGAATATTACTATAAATGAAAATTTTTTCTTAATTTCTTTTTTGGATAATTTGTTGTAAATGTATAGACACAGAGTTGACTTTTGTATGTAGATTTTGCATCCTGCAACTTTGCTTCATTTGTTTATAATGTCTAACTCTTTAATTTTGATATATGAAAGTCTTAGGGCTTTCTGTATATATAAGATCATCTGTAAACTAGAATTTAGCTTCCTTCTTACCCATTTGGACTTTCTTTCTTTCTTTCTTTCTTTCTTTCTTTCTTTCTTTCTTTCTTTCTTTCTTGATTTCTTGCTTTCTTGCTTTCTTGCTTTCTTGATTTCCTTCCTTCCTTCCTTCCTTCCTTCCTTCCTTCCTTCCTTCTTTCCTTCCTTGCTTGCTTGCTTGCTTGCTTGCTTTCTTTCTTGCTTTCTTTCTTTCTCCTGATTGATGGCTCTGGCAAGAATTTCCTGTAGTATGTTGAATAGAAATGATAAGTTGGTACCTTATCTTGTTCTTGCTCTTAGAGAAAAGTTTTTAGTTTTTCACTTTTGAGAATGATGTTAGCCTTTTGAGTATTATGTTTGTCATTTGTGACCTTTATTGTATTGAGGAACATTCTCTCTACAAATCATTTAATGATTTTATCGTGAAAAGATTTTAAATTTTGTCAAATGATTTTCTGCATCTATTGAGATGGTCATATATGTTGATCCTTCATTTTATTAATATGGTCTATTCAATTTGCTGATTTGCATGTATTGAACCACCTTTGGATTATAGAGATAAATCCACTTGATCATAATGTGTGATTTCTTCAACATCCTGATGAATTAAGTTTGCTAATATTACTTAAGGATTTTTTATTTGTGCTAATAAGGCATACTGCTCAGTAATTATCTTGTGTTATCCTTATCTGATATTGAGATGTGACTAATATTAGACTTTTAAAATGAGTTCAGAGATTTTCCTTCCTTGTCTAAGTTTTTGAAAAGCTTGAGAAAAATTGGTGTTAATTTTTCTTTAAATGTTTGACAGAATTCACTTGTGAAACCACCGGGTCCTAGTCTTTGGGCTTTGCTTAAAGACATTTTTTATTACTACTAAAAATGAGATTGTTGTTCATCATGTAGTCGCCTGCATACATATGTATATATTTTTTAAACTGATTCCATGTTTTTTTCATACTTCGTACATTATAATATTGCTTCACAGAAGTTGCCATTATAATATGTTTGGGTTTATTGTGAGACACTCCTTTATTCTACCCTTCAGTTTTTCTTTTTTGTACCCTAAAAGATATGTTTCAAATAGATAAATTGATAAGTGTATTTTTAAACCAAAATTCATATATTCATTGTCCTCTTCTTTATTTTTACCTCCTTTAAACTTCAAATTAAACTTGAAATTATTTCCTCTAGGAAAATTTGGAGTAGTGGTACTTTCTTTAAATATTTTGAAGTTTATATAGCAATGTATATTTAGAAGAGGAATATCAAAATGAAAATATTTTAGTGGTATTTCAGGCTTTTTTCCAATTATAAGTTCATAAACTTTTTGTCAAAAGTTCTTTTATGTTCTCTGGTTCTAAGTTTCATGATTTTAAATTCTGTTTATAACATTTAAAAAAATTAGTCTTCAGGGGTGCCAAGTCTATGTGATACTTTGATGCACTAGTGACAATCATAAGGAAAACAATGTAATCTTAATTCATTTGAGAGGCAGAGGAATGGTGTCATGATTAGACACATTATATTTAAAGTTTCATTAAAGTGTTCTATCCTGAGAATAGCTTAGTTATTAGAGGTATATACACTAAGATTTTAAAAAGATAGACACTCAATGCACATTTAGAAAATAGTTTATATTACAGTCAGAAGTTGTGTTCACTATTTTTATTTTTTTCTCCAAGAAAAATATATACTTGCTTTTAATATATAAGGACTACTGTAATGATTTTTCACTACATAGGGACTCTGTGCATTGGAGGAAAACCCAATTACCAGTCTTAGACAATAAAAATTGTTAGATTTTTCAATTTTGAAGTTCTTTCAAATTATTCCTCCCAAAATTGCTTTCAACTAGAGCAATTCCCTCTCTATCCCTCTACACGCATACATATGACCACACACATGTGCACATTTATGACTAATCTTAGATGGGAAATAACATTTCTTTCCCTTTTTATTTACTCATGTTCATTAAATAGAAGAGCACAGTAGCTGTGTTTATGTGATGATATAATGATAAAATGAAAATGCATACATTGAAAAAATGCGTGGCTACTAATGGAATGATTTTTCAAAACACATTACTTATTATATTTAGTGTTTGATATCTTTTAAAAATTAATTTTATTGGTACATTTTAGGTATACAATATAGTGGTAATCATCATTAGAAATTTGCACCTTTACATAATCTCTCTTGGTTCTCGTTTTTCACCCTTGCCCAGCCCTCCCTTCAACCCCTCCATCCCTCCCTATTTACAAAGACTTTGTTTCCATTTTTTCATTTTCTCATATGAATTCCATTAACTTCTTTCCTTTCCACTACCCCTCCCACTTCTGCTTCCCCTTTGCCACTTCTCTTCCAATTTCACATTATCTATTATAACTTTTAGTCTTTTTTTACTGTTTCTCACATTATAGAAACTATTTGGTATTTACACCTGTGTCCTATTTATTTCACTTAAGAGTATCAAATTAATGTGCATTCATTTAGCTATAAATGTCTTTAATTTCTTATTTTTATGGTTGAGTAGTACTCCATTTTATAAAAAAAAAAAAAGCACATTTGCTTTATCCAATCTTCAGTTGCTGGGCAAATTGGCTGCTTCCAAGATTTAGCTATTACAAACTGTGCTGCTATGAAATATGGGTGCACATATATCACTGTGGCATGATTCTTTAAAATCTTTGGGGGAGATACCCAGCACAGGAATAGCTGGGTCAAATGGGACTTCCAGTCCTAGTTCTTTGAGGTATCTCCATACTGATTTCCAGTGTTTGCACCAGTCTACACTTCCACCAGCAGTGGAGCAGGGTTCCTCTTTCCCCACAGCCCTGCCAGCATTTGTTACTGGTTGATTTCATGATAGCAACCATTCTTTCTGGGGTGTGGTGGAATCTAAGTGTTGTTTTCATTTGCATCTCTCAAATGACCAGTGATGTGGAACATTTTTTCATAAGTTTATTTGCTATTTCTACTTCTTTGTCTTAGGAATGTCTGTTCATTTCAGATGCCCATTTTTTTTCTTGATTTTTTTTTTCAGATGCCCATTTTTGAATTGGGTCTTTAAATTTGGGAGGTCTGGTATTTTTTAGCTCTTTATAGATTTGAGATAGTAGATCTTTGTCTGAAGAGCAGTAAGTGAAAAATATTTTCCCACATTGTGGGTTGTTTCTTCACGCTGTTGTTGGTTTCTCTTGCTGTGCAGAAGCTTTTTAATAACAAGAGATCCCACTTGTTAATTGTTTGTGCTAGTTCACATGCAACTGAGCTTTTGTTCATTAAATCTTTTCCTATACCAATGTCTTCAAGAGTTCTAACTAATCTCTCTTCCAGCTGGTTAAGTATTTCTCTTTTAATATTTAGGTCTTTAATCCATTTTGATTTTAGTTTAGTGCATGGTGAAAGATATAGTTCTAGTTTTGGTCTTTGGCAATTTGAAACCCAATTTTTCCAGTACCATTTATTAAAGAGCCTATTTTTCCTCCAGTGATGGTGTTTGGCTCCTTTGTCCAAGATGAAGTGGCTGACTGTATCTGGAGTTGTTTCTGTATCTTCTAATCTGTTCCACTGGTCCTCAGGTCTGTTTCTTTGCCAATACCATGCTGTTTTTATCACAGTATCTTTGTAGTATAGTTTAATGTTGGGGGTTGTGATACCCCGTGCCATGTCTCTGTTGCCAAGAATTGCTTTTACAATTCTAGGTTTCTTCTTGTTCCAAATGAATTTTTGGATTGTTTTCTCAAGGTTCATGAAGTTTGTTTCTGGGATTTCAATTGGGTTTGCATTGCATCCATATAGCTGTTTTGGTAGGATGGCCACTTTCACTATGTTGATTCTTCTTACCCAGGAGCAAGTGATATCTTTCCCTTTTCTAATATCATCTGTAATATCTCTTTTCAGAGTGCTATAATTTTCAGAGAAGAGGTCTTTGATTTCTTTTGTTAGGTTGATTCCTAGGTATTTCAGTTTGGGGAATGCTATTGTGATAGGAATTGTTTGCCCTATTTCTCTCTCCGTGAGTCTGTCATTGGTGTAGAGGAAAGCTGTTGATTTTGTGTGTTGACCTTGTAACCAGCTACTTGACTGAATTTGGTTATTAAGTCTAGAAGACTTTTGGTGGAGATCTTGGGGTCTTCTATATAGAGTATCGTCATCTGCAAATAATGACAATTTGACTTCTACATTTCCTATCTTTATTTCTTTTACTTTTTTCTGTTGTCTAATCCTGTGGCTAATGTATCCAAGACTATATTGAACAGGAATGGTGATAGTGGACATCCTTGTCTTGTTCCTGATTTTAGTGTGAAGGATTTCAGGTTTTGACCATTTAGTATAATATTGGCTGTTGGTTTTTCATAGATGGCTTTTATCAAATTGAGGTAGAGACCATCTATTCCAATTTTTGTAGGTTTTTTAAATCTTAAGTGCATGTTGGATTTTGTCAAATGATTTTTCTGCATCTATTGAGATGATCATATGGTTTTTGTCCTTGGCTCTATTGATATAGTGTATTACATTGATTAATTTGCATATGTTGAACCATCCCTGCATACCTGGGATGAATCCCACTTGATCAGGGTGTATGATCTTGATGATCTTCTGCATTCCTTTTGCCAGTATCTTATTAAGGATTTTTGCATCTATGTTCATTAGTGAGATGGGCCTATCATTCTCCTTTTCAGTTGGGTCTTTCTCTGCTTTGGGGATCAAGGTGAAGCTTGCTTCCGGAAATGAATTTGGGACTATTGCTTCCCTTTCAATTTCATTGGAAAGTTTAAACAGTAGTGGCAGTAGTTCCTCTCTAAATGTTCTGTAGAAATCAGCAGTGAAGCCATCAGTACCCAGGCTTTTCTTAGTTGGTAAGTTTTTAATTACTTTTTAAAGTACATATTCAATTTCATTATTGATATTTGATTGTTTAGAATTTTTAGGTGTTCTTGGTTCAACTTTGGAATTCATATATCTAGGTATCTGTCTATTTCTTCTGTGTTTTTCATCTTATTTGTGTACATGTTCTTGAAGTAGGTATAGATGGATTTCTTTTGGTACATTGTAATTTCACCCTTTTCATTCCTAATTGCATGGATTTGGGCCTTTTCTTTCCTTTTTTTGATAAGGTTCACTAAGGGTTTGTAAATTTTGTTCATTCTTTCAAAGAACCAACTATTTCCTTCCTTGATTTTTGTATCTTTCTCTTAGTCTCCATTGGATTGATTTCTGCTCTGATCTTTATAATTTCCTCGCTTGTATTAGCATTGGGTTTGCCCTAGATGTTTGGGGTTCAGCGTCTCATTGTTTACTTGAGCTTGCTCTGTTTTCCTAGTATTAGTATTCACTGCTATAAATTTCCCTCATAAGACTGCTTTCATTATGTACCATAGATTCTGGTATGTTGCATTGTCATTTAATTGTAGGAACTGTCTGATTTCTTCTTTAATTTCCTCTATGACCCATTGGTTATTCAGAAGTGTGTTGTGCAGTTTCCAAGTGTTTATGAAATTCTTCCGGTCTCTTTTACTATGGATCTACAATTTTATTGCACTGTGGTCTGATAATATACAGGGGATAACTTCAATTCCTTTGCACTTACTTAACATGTTTTATGAGCAAGTATGTGCTCTATTTTGGAGAATGACCCATGTACAGCTGAAAAGAATGTGTATTTTGATTTTGTCAGGTGCATCACTCTCTAAATATCTGTTAAGTTCATTTGTTGAAGAGTTTGGTTGTGTTCTAGTATTTCATTTCTTATTTTTTGTCTAGTTGATCTATCTACTTGTGACAGTGAGATATTGAGGTCCCTCAATACTATTGTATTAGTGGTTATTTGATTTTTCATGTCCATTAGTATTTTTTTGTATAGTTGGGTGTGCTTGTGTTTGGAGCATATATGTTTATGATTGTCATCTCTTCCTCTTGGATTGTTCCCTTTACAAGGATGTAGTGTCTTCTTTGTCTCTCTTAATCATTGTTGGTTTGAAATTCAATTGATCTTCAAAGCAGACAGTTACCCCTGTTTTTTTTTGGTTTCCTGTTTCTTAGAGAATTGTTTTCTACCCTTTAACCTTCAGTCTATGAGTTTCTTTTATTTATGAGTTTCTTTTTGAATTAAGTGTGTTTCTTGTTTGCAGCATATTGTTGGATCTTGATTCTTGACCCATTCTGCTAGTATATTTCTTTTGATTGGTGAATCAAGGCTGTTAACATTGATGGTTATAACTGATATGTATTGTCTTATCATTGTCTTTACTTTTTCTTTTTGTTGCATTCTCCCCCCTTTTTTAAAATTTCTTATTGTGCCCAGTGGATTCATTCTCCAGGGCTTCCTGGGGTTGTGATCCTCATTGTCTTTTCCTAGGATATTGTCTAACATTTTTTTGGAGTCCTAGTTTGGTATTCATGAAGTTCCTGAGGTGTTCTTTGTCATGAAAGTATCTTATTTCTCCATCAATTTTGAAAGATAGTTTTGCAGGGTACATCAATCTGGGTTGGGGTTGTTTTCCTTTAGGGCTTTAAATACATCACTCTAAGCTCTTCTTGCCTTGATGGTTATGTTGAGAAGTCTACTGTGATTCTGATGGGCATTCCTTTGTATGTGATTTGTTTCTTTTCTCTAACTGCTTGTAGAATTTTGTTCTTCGATTGGGTTGCTGGTATCTTTATTATATGCCTATGTGTAGATTTTTTTTTTTTGATCAAGGTGAACTGGAGTCTTATATACCTCACACATCTGTATGTCAAGTTCTTTTTCACTGTTTGGGAAGTTTTCTGCCATTAGTTTTTTTTATGTCATCCGCCCTCTCTCCTATTTCTTCATTGACTCTGATCAGTCTTATGTTATTCTTCTTTGCATTGTCTATCAGCTGCTGGATTGATGTCTTGTGGTGCCCTACTATTTTAAAGAAATTTTTCTTTTCCTGGTCACTAATTGCAATCTTATCTTCTATATCTGGAATTCTGTCCTCACATTGGCTCATTCTGCTGCATAGACTTTCAATGGAGTTTTTAATCTACTGGAAATCTGTTTGCATCCGTTTTATGGATTCCATCTGTTTCCTATGTTAGGATTCCATCATGTTCCTCAGCTCCTCTATTTTTTATCTGTATCTTCTCTAGATTTATTAATCATGTCTTACAGTATGGGCACAGTCCCTGCTATTACCTAAGAAATTATTCTGATTTCATTTTCTCCAGATCCTCTTTTGTTGCCAGTTCAGGGAGTCCAGATGTTTGAGTATCAGATTGTTCCATCTCGTTTCCCTTTGGGGTTTCTTTAGGTGAAATTGAAGTCATGTTTTGAGACTTGTTTATGTGTCTTCTCATTTCAACGGGTGGGGGAGAGGGGATGTGTGCTGCTGGTGCATGCGGCTCCCCTCCTCGGCACTAGGGGCAGTGGTACAGCAACAGAGAAGGTTCACTTCCTCTGTGCTGGGAGCAGCTCTGCTCCTCAGTGCTGGGGGCAGTGATACAGCCATCCCAGTTTTTGATACATTAATGGGAATAATAAAGGAGTAGTTGTCACTTTGTTCCTGTAGAAACAATGCCCAAAATGAACATATGCATTATAATAATTAATAAATATTAATTGAATAATGAATTTATTTTGTATACTTTTCTGATCTTTGTTAATCTACAACCAATAAATTTGCTGAGAAACTTTAACATTTAAAAAATTCTGAATTTTTTAATGTATATATGTTATCTCACATCCATGTACTTTTAATACATTAAGACTAAATTTGTATTAAAAATTGGCTTCACTCACAGGAACATATGCACTCCCATATATCCATACATACTTATACATAATTTACACAAAATATATATAGCTTTTGTGAATTGCATTCAGGTTTTTCTATATTTAACTTTCATATTCTTTATTCACTGAACATTATTTGAGAGCAGTGCTTATCTATGAATTAGTATCAGATTAAAGGGTGCCATTATACTTCTGGAATTATACTTAAGTACACTTGGAAAATACTGCAGTATTTTTGCTAACATGTATGTTTCCAAGTAGTGGGAGTGACTGCATGATTTTAAGCACAGATGACAATTCTGTTCCATTATCATTATATCTGCCCTGTTTATTTGTTGAAAGAAAAACTGACTGTTCAATAAATTAATGAATAATTTAAAGAACCAGTTAAAAATACTGCAAGAAATACACAGACACAGAGATACATGATTGACTACAGGAGCTAGAAATATCAAAGTTAGCCAATAAATCATTTCACTTTTTTTATGACCTCCAAGTAATTTTCAAACCTTACATTTTAAATAAGTAAATCATAGTTAATAACATGCTATTTTACTATTCTGTATCCAGAATTGTGCTTTGAAAATGATCAGAACTATGAGACATAGAACTATGTGAATTATTAAAATGGAGGAGAAATTGAATTTCTTGAGTTTATTTACTCAAAGAAGAAGTAAATAGCTTTGGAAATGAAAACTGCCTCCAAACAGATACCTAATTTCTCAAAATCAGTTCCAGTTTTAGCCTGTCATTTCCAGATTGATATTATATTTCAGTTTATTAACTTTCTGGAATAATTTGCATAATTTTGGCTGAGTTGAAAGTTTTGGAGAGTGTATGTGTATCTGTACACACTCATACATGCTTTATTATTTTCCACAATTCTTACTTTGTGCTGATTTTCTTTTGAAAATCTCTTGATTGAAATGTGCAAAAACTACAGAAATAATTTTTAGAGCATATCAAATGCAAACTAGATAACAAATTCAGCTAAAGCATTTAAACAAATGCAAAAATGACAGAATTATAAAATACTTAAACAGCACCATCAATATAAGCAGACTTTTACTGACTCCATACATTTGTCTCAGTATAATACTTACAATATGAAATGGATTCAACACAGGAGTTGAATTTTATTTAATTCTAAATATTTATCATAATTCATAAATTTTCTGAAACAGTGATGATTTGTGACAAGATGTACATGTAGAGATATTAAACAAAATCAAAATGAATGAATTTATGTACTATGTTAATTGATTGAAATATTTAATAATGTAAAGACACTAAATTTGTCAAAATTTATATGTTGATTTAAAACATTCCTAAGTGGCATTCCAATATGCTTTTGCCTTGTGTAGGGAAAGTGATAAACTTATTCTAAAATTTTAAATGAAAGTATAAAGAATCAACAATATTCAAGAAACTTTTTGCTTTTTGTGGTCCTGGGTATTGAATCCAGGGCCTTACATTGAACTATATCCCGATTCCTTTTAACTCTTTGTTTTGAGATATGAACTCATTAAATCACTAAATCACTTTCCCAGTCTGGGATCAAACTTGTGATTCTAATGCCTCAGTCTCCCAAGAAATTCCTGAAGGAGAACAAGTTTCGAAGACTTGTTCTTAAAGACAGCATGAGCTCTAAGAGAACAATACAAAAAATTAATGAATCAAAGAGTTGGTTTTTTGAAAGAATAAGTAAAATCGATAAACCCTTAGCCAACCCTATCAAAAAAAGGAAAGGAAAGGCACAAATACATGCAATTAAGAATGAAAAAGGTGATGCCACAACAGATCCAACAGAAATCCAGAGGATCATCAATACCTACTTTGAGAACCTCTACTCCAATAAAATGGAAAACACAGAAGAAATGGGCAGATTCCTAGAT
>NW_004624754.1:803394-832695 GCF_000247695.1 Heterocephalus glaber | reverse complement strand
GAGAAATTAGGGAAACAATTCCTTTTACAATAGCATCCAAAAAAATGAAATATCTAGGAATCAATCTAACAAAGGAAGCAAAAGACCTCTACAAAGATAGCATGAGCTTCAGTATGCAGGAAGTGTGGTATTGGGATAAGAATTGATATAGATGTAGAATTAAGTATGAATCTAAAATGAAACAGAATAGAGAGCCAATTTAAGGAATTAGTTATATATATTACACAATTGGTAGATAACAGAGGTTGTTCTTGTGAGATATTGGTAAGTTGTAGACTTTGTGAATGGATTCTGGGTATATTAAAATTTGTGTATGCAAATCTATAAAATGGAGTACTACTCAGCCATAAAGAATGATAAACTAGAGGCATTTATAGCTAAATACGCATATTGAGGCCATACTCTTAAGTAAAATATATAGGACATACATGTGTAAATACCGAATAGTTTATCTGGTGTGAGAACCTGCAAAGAGTAAATGAGGACCAAAATGTATAATAGATAATGTAAAATAGGAAGAAAAGGTCCAAAAAGGAAGGGGAAGCAAGGAAGGGGGAAAGAAGGGAAGGAAAAAATATGAGGAAAGAGAAAAAAATGGAAACAAATTCTTTGCTAATGTGTAGGTGCAGAAGGGTTGAGGGGAAGAAAAGGGAATGGGGGAAAAAACAAGAACCAAGATATATCATGTACAGGTACAAATTCCCAATGATAAATGTTATCATAGTGAATAACTTAATTGTACCAAAAAAATTAATGGAATAAAAAAATTGCATAAAAACCAATTTCACATGGCTTTAAGATTCTAAACAAGAAAAGAAAATCTATACAGTATTAGAGAATCAGAAGCAAGAACTACTGCATAACCACGTGCACTTGTAGGAGTTAATGAAAATTGATCACATAGATATAGAGAGTAGAATATTAATTTCCAGTGGCTGGGAAGGAAAGAATGAAAATACAGTTTGATGATTGGGTACAAAATAAGAACATATGTTAATGTTCAATAAAATCTTGATAGTTAATAATTTTTGTATATTTCATAGTACATAGAGAATTCTGAGTGTTCTCAACACAAAGATATGATAAATATTTGAGATAATAAATATACTAACTACCCTGATTTGCTCATTACACATTGTATGGATTTACCAAAATATCACTTTTTAACCTCTAATTACATACAGCTATTATATATCAATTTAAATATTTAAAATTATGTAACTATGATGTAGGGATAAGAAAGAATTTACTAATACTTATACCTATATATCTTAATACCTATAAAGGAAAATAACTAATACCTTAAACTACCTTAAAATTAAGAAAATATTTAGTAAATGATACAAGGAGAGTAAAACTGTAAGTCACAATTTGGAAATTGTTGTTAGTGTGTTTTATCAACAGTGGATTTTTTATCCAAAATATTAAAAAATGGCTACAGATCAATATATTTTGAAAAGCTAACCAAAACAAAAATATCAAGTAAAAGTTGGAAAATGCACTTAGTTATCAAAGAACTTCAAATTAAAACCATAGTAATATACCAATATTTACCAACAAGATTGGCAAAATAAACTCTAACACTACCATACGTCATTCAGTATGTGCAGTAACAAGAAATTTCTGTGGTTTTAAGGTAATATAGCTTTGCAAACCTAATTAAAATGAAAATATGCTTAACTTACAAAGCATCAAATCAAAAGCAAGGTAACTCAGAGAAACTCTTGGGGATGGACAGAAGACATGTATAAGAGTAATCATAGAACAGGAGAAAGCACCCAAATGTCTGCTGACAATACAATGAGCAAATGATTGTTGAATATTCACACAACGAAATACAATTAAGCAATGGAAAGTAATGAGATATATATATATATATATATATATATGCACAGTAATATGAGTGAATTGCATGGAGATAATACTCAGAAAAAAAGCAAAACAAAAAGAAAATACTGTTTACAGTGTATTTTATTTATACAAAATTAAAAAGTAAGGAACATAGATGATATTATGAGACACATATGTATTTTACTTGATAAAATGTAAAAAAATTTTAGAATAATAATTCACACTAGACTGGATAATAGTTAACCTGGGAAAAATTAGGGAGATGTAATTGGAAAGAGATACAGAGGAATCTTGGACTTTGTGACATTCTGTTACTCAGTCTGAGTGGTGATTTTAGGGTTTTGATAGTGCTTTGGGTACATTTTCTTCTCTATGAACTATTTTACAATTAAGATTTTTTATGATTGTTTTGTTTCATGGGAACAAAAGCACAGATATTTATTACTCTTATATTTCCAATGAAACTTAATTAAATTATATTAACTTCTAAAATTTTGAGCAAATAAATGAATACTTTACAATTTTAAACTATGTTATCTCTAAATTAAAATGGACGTCACATGGAAATTTGTTGCACAATAACTTAAAATGGTTGTTGATATTTTTCTTCATTTTCAGATGTAATTTATAGATTTACTAACATTTTAGAGACACTGGTAATATATATTTATGTATTTTCAAACTTATCCTGAAGCAATTATTTCAGAAATAAATTCTTGAGCAAATAAAACCATTGTATCTATTTTCCACTTGAGAAAATTAAGCCTGACAAATCATGACTATCACAATATTTTGTTGATGTTATATATTGGTAATAATAAAATTATATGTAAAAACACCTAATGTGAGCTAAAATAATTTATTTGTTGAATTCAACATTATTATTTATACCAAATCAGATAAAGCAATATGAAAAATGTATGTCTTCGAAAAGCTGAATGATTAAGGAAACTTTCATTTGGGGGTCATATCCTTTGTTAATTAGATAAGAAAATATTCTTTCTTGCAATTCCAAAAAATAGTACTTACCTGAGCAATTTACTCCATAAGTTATGCATTTTTCTAGGATGCTTAACACAGGAGCAGCTTATAGAAGTTCTTAATTAACTTTAGAATTTTTGTAAAATGCAGCCTATTGTAAAAAAATGCTATTTCCTTTGAGTTTCCTTTACTCACTTTGTGGAAGGTTTTATACACTTTATTTTATTATATATTATCCTAAATGTCATTAAAGTTGATGATAATGATCTTCAGTGGTTGATAAATCATTTGTACAGTCTTAATGCAGAAAGAGTAATCATTAAAATAGTTTTCAATAATGTACTTTTTAAAAAAAGAAATTTAGCTAAATATGAGATGCTATGATTTACAGAATATTTTGTTTGTTTAATATAAAAGATTTTAAGGTCAGTAGTATTAGAGATCCTCAAATTAGATTTTGATCATCTTTTTCTGATTTTAAAAAAGGTGTCCTAATTTGTAATCAAGTGATTGAAGATTGAGAAAACATGACTTTATTTGAGATATTTATGGGTGCAATACGAGTTTTGAACAAACACCATATTTGACATTATTGATTTAAATATTCTATGATGTTTGAAATAGACTTCAATTGTAGAATCCATTCAAAAGGTATTTTTAAAACTATTGTACATTAGAATCACCTCAGTTGGTAAAGAAAGATCAACTTGTTAAAACACTAATTGCTGAGGCCCAACCTAGAGGTTCTGATCTATCACAGAAAGGGTGAGGACTGAGAATCTGCATTTCTAACAGGTTCCCTTGTGATGCTAATTCTTGTCCAGAAACTACAATTTTAGAACTCCTGCATTTCATATAAAATAGCTTGGAGTAATGTGTTGTCATTTTTCCGTTTCTATGACAAAATATCTGTGAAAAACAACTTAAATGAGGAAAAGTTTATTTTGGATCCTGGTTTTAGTCCATGGTCATCTGGCTCCATTGTGTGGGCTTAAGGTCCTGCAGAACATGACAAAGAGGCATGGCAGAGGAAATCTGCTCATTCAGAAAGTAGAGAGGGAACAGGAGAGGTAGCAGATAGGAAGTGGCCAGGGACCAGATATAGTCCCCAAGGTCAAACTCCCATGATCCACTCACTTCAACTAGGTCCCACCTTCTTTTTGATCACTTCCCAGTAATGCCATCAAATTATGATCTTATCAATGGATTCATCCACTAATGAAGTTATAGTTACGGTCCAATCACTTTATAAGCACATTAGCTGGCAGCCACACCTTCAACACAATGAGAGATTGGTGGAGGAGGTTTTAGATAACAACCATAACAAGAAGACCATTGGTACCCTTAGATATCTGCCCCAACAATGCTTAAATTATGAACTCTCCTCTTGACTATTGGAGACAAATTTAAGAATTAGGTATTGTCTTCTTTATATAATTTGAAAAGTAGAGATCCTGGAAAAATTATAGGTCCAGGATAGAATAATACAACAGCATCAATAAAATACATGACAAATGTAAGGTGAAAGTCCTAGTGTCATTTTTTATGAGTTCTAAGAATTTTGCTGGTCTTAGAATTTAATGCAAAGTTTTACAAATATAATGAATGCTTTTATTGTGTTTTAGACATAATTAAATTGAATTAACAATGGTAATGATAAGCTTAAATTATATTAATCAGCTAAAATGAGTTTATATTTCCCTCAACTTGAGATAAGTTAATTTTTTAAAAAAGCAAAGCACTCTCCTGAATGTGAGTTTTCCCAAAGGAACAATTTTGTATACTTGATTCCATTAGTTTAGAAATATGCAATCCTTAAAAAGGCTTTCAGTCTACTTAGCATGCAGTTCTAATTTTTTCTTAGTCTTTATATGCTTTAGGTAAAAGAGACTAAATATTTTCATATATGTTGGGTCTAGACCTTTCTTCCCCAAAGCTAAGAATTGAATGTTTTAAAGGAAATGTGATCCAAAAAGTGTAGCCGAAATTATCACAATTGAAGCAAGTTGAAAATTAGAGTCAACATATCTGCCTGCAGAAGGCTATGATATTGTGTTGAAACAAGAATAATAACTGTTTCTGGAAATGTTTGTAAAGTGCACTCATTTTCTTTCAAAAATTACTTAAATCTCATAAAAAAACACAATTCACTCCAACTGGGTAGGATATATAACAATTAAAGATCACATTTTCAGTTATTATGGGATTATTCAGTAGCAATGCAATAATATGATATTGTACTCTTCAAGCAAATTTCATATGTGCTAGTAACAAAAAATGTAATAAGTTAAAATTTTTGAGTAATACATCTTACTTTCACCATTTGAAAAGGTTATTGTATATATTGCTAACTGTATGTAAATATACAAGTAATATCCTTTCTACCCATAAAAATGGAATTATAACCCAGCAATGCTTCCCAGCATATCACATCTCTTAGTTCTGTTTGAATTTAAATGCGGCTGTGTACTGTGTATTTTAAATTCTTGCTAGTGGAGAACAATCAGATGGAAGGGGTGCTTCTTACTGGCTGAAGTCTTTTAAGATGAAAGGTGTGCTGAGTGTGTGTGGTACATCTGTGCAATCCTAGCACTTTAGGAGGCTAAGACAGAAAGATCACAAATTTGAGCCCAGCTTGAGCAATTTATGGACTTGGAAAAACTCTCTCTCAAAATGTAGAAAAAAAAAAACCTAAAAAATAAATAAATCAAAGGCTTGGAATTAAACTCAGTGCTAAGGTCCTGAGTTCAACTACACCCCAACAAAGAACAAAGACTAAAGGTATTACTCTTCTATATACTGTTTCTTCTTCCTACCTGCTGAAATGCAGCACAGCATCGCTGCATATGATTATTAAATTATTATTATTAGATTGCCTTTTGGGTTGGGGAATCAAGGGTTGGCAGGGCATCACACTAGTCTTTTTATCTCCAGAGCATACTGTGATGCCTGAAGCACAGTCAAGTCATAGGGAATGTCACCTCTCATTGTATGTGGTTACCTTTATTATTCCATACAGGTCCAAATGAAGAAAAATTAAAAAGTTGTTCCTTTAATTCTACATCTTTTTTGGTAGTGGGATTGAGCCCTGAGCCAGTGCACACTCATAAATACTCTACTAGTGAGCTACCTGAACTGTCCCGTTCCTACTACTTGATGATGATTTAATGCTAACACATTTATGATTAATATCAGAATCAATTTTCTTTTCGTCATGGTATTCAACAAATTAGGTAATTGCAACTGCAAATATATACACAGTTTGAAATATAACGATAATACTTCGTTAAATGGAAAGAAAAAAACACATTATAGACTGAATTTTACCCGATTACAATTCATGTGTTAAAGCCTCACCTCTAAGTTTGACTCATGGAGAGCAAACTTGTAGCAAGATAATTAAAATTATGTGAGGTACTAAATGTAGGCCCAAATCCAATCATTTCAGTGTCCTCCTAAGAAGAAGAGACATCAGAATTCTTCTTGCATAGATAAAAGACCCTGCAAAAACGTAGAAGAAAAAGCTCTGCAATCTGCCTAGAATGGCCTCAAAAGAGGACTTGATAAGACCTTGATTTTAAACTTCCTGCCTCAGAACCTTAAGCAGGTTTCTGTTGCTTAAGCACCCAATGTATAGTAGTTTATTATGGCAGTTCTGTCTAAATAATGCCACATATTACATACACATGTGTGGTGCTATTGTTGTGGTATAAGAAAGATCAGGGGCCTTGTGATAGGACACAGTTGGTTTGTAGAAAACTATACTCTTAGCATTTCTTATCTATGTGACTTTAAAATTTTCACTAAACTTTGTGAACTTCAGTTTCCATCTCGATTAATTGAACATCATGCTCTCTACTTTATAGCCTTTTAAGGAATATATATATAAATATATATATATATATATATATATATATATGCTACAGAACCTGACGTTTTGTAGACTATATGTATTGGGTCTATTTTGTTATTTTTGTTTCTTTTTTTTTTTTTTTTTTGATACCAGGGATTGAACTCAGGACCTTGCACTTGTGAGGCAGTCAACGGAACCACTGAGCTAAATCCCCAGCTATTTCGTTACTTATGCGCAACAAAAATAATGCTTTCACTATTATTTTAAATACTTTTCAATTACAATGCACATATGAATGATTGCCAAATATAACAATAGGTTTTTTCAACTCTAATTTAATAATGTGCTTTGCCATTTAGAATACATCTTTGTGAGAAAACAGTTTCAATATAGCAGTAAAAATTACCTTACATTATGATACTGCATTTTATTTTATATATTTTTACATTTTTGCGAAGCAGAGAATAGGATTTGAAGCCTAGGATAAAATCTATGGATGTAAACATATACACATAGGAGATGGAGCGATAATGAGAGACATTAGTGGTAGGATATTAAGATTATATAGCTTTGTTTTGAAGGGCAGGATAAGATTAGGTAGGTATTTCTGAATATTTAGAGGATAGAACTGGATGAAGTGTAGTAGCAAGATGCTCAAAACCAGTTGTATGGAGCAGGATTAATTTAATCCATTTAATTTTCATGCCTTATTTAAGCAGGGCAAAGAGTAATAAATCAAACCAAATGCATATGTCTGCTAATAGCTATTGCAAAGTACGGGGCTATTCTTACCTAAATACAGAATTAAATGTAAAACTGATTATGTTTTTTTAATCTGACTTTGTATACATTTTCCTAGAGATGACTACTGCTCTTTATCTTTGAGTCTGAGATGTGAATCAAATGAAGCTAACATGTATAACAGCAATTTGTAAATTATAATACACCATGTAAATGTTAGTTGTTATTTTTATATAAAACTAGAAATAAAGATATTGTCTTAAAATCTTCCTAAGGCACTTCACTGGCTTTGTTTTTCATAAAAATCAAAATAGAACAATATTCAAGTTGTTATTTGACCTACGAATACCACAGCTATCCCACCCACATACGCTCTTCTGAAATTTGAAGGTTTGTGTATGAACAGGTACTGAAATCTGATGTATTTGCAGTTTTTTTTCAGTTGATATTCTTTTATATTAAGAAGGGTTAGGAAATATTGCTAAAAAGTTGCCAGAAATGAAAGTTTGGCTATGAAAGTTCACTTTAGAAATGATTGCATTCTGTAGCTCCTCTAATCTATCATTCATTACATTATTATAGTTTCTCCCATTGCAATAAGACATTGTGTCATACTCATGAATACTGATAAAGATCCCTAAATGTGTTATCTCTACCTTTCATGCTCAAAATGAATTTCAAGTATTGCAATAACTAATAACCAGTAATTCCTAACATAAGGAGATTTTACCACCAATATCTCATATCATTGTTTCATTATATTATATTAAAGTATATAAATATTACAGTGTTAGTCTTGAATTTTACCTAATTCATAAAATTGCATCTGGCCCAAAATATATGTGTTAAATATTATGTGTTAAGCAAAATATAGAATATTTTAAATTTAGTTAAAAATATCCCCCAAAAGATGCTTGGGTAAATAAAGTAATTATAATGGCTTATGAATATAGTTACTTAATGAAGATGAGTATTTTAAAATTCAGTTCAATGTAAAAGTGATAAAGAGCAATAACTGGATATCTATTTGCCATCTCATAACATAAAATACACAAACACAAATGAATTATAGATTTAGACAAATAAAGTGCCAGCTAGGGATAATGGCCTATACCTATAATCCCAGCTACATGGAAGGGTGAAATAGAAGGATTTCAGGTTCAAAACCAGCCAGGACAACTCAGTCAGACTCAGTCTCAAAATAATTTTTTTTTAAAAAGGGCATGTGATGTATCATAGTGGTAAAGTGGTTTGCCTAGCATGAGCAAAGCCCTGGGCTCATTTTTTAGTACTACAAATTAAACAAACAAACAGGTAAAATGTTTTTAAAAATAAATTTCAATAAGATAGAAAAAGAAACACACTTAATGATCATTTTTGATGCAAATCTCTTTTATAGGACACAAAAAGAATAATCATAAATCATAAAGAAGGGAATAAGAGATTAACTTCATTTAAACTAAAAGTTCATGCCAAAATAGTATATCAAAAAAGTGTAAAATACTATTATGTCAGAGAAGTGAAATTAAGAGCTTTGATTCAATAAAAATTAAATGGAATTATAAAATGAAACAAAATATGTGATATACATTTGATATGTACATACATAAAGAACTCGCATCTTGGTTAGAAAAATAATTTTTATAAATTAAATTTTTAAAGGCAAATAAAATCATTAAAAGAAAGTCAAATGACTTGAAAAGTTTCCTCATTAAAGAAGATAATCAAGTGGCCAATAATTATTTTAAAATAGTCTTATCATTTATAACAGTATAATTCCTCTATCAACCCACTAGAATTTGAATAGACAAAGAAAAGATCCTGACAATTCCAGGTGCTGTTGAAGATGAGGATCTTCTTTGAAGATGATAGAATGTTTCTCAATAGCTGCCTGGGATGTAGATAGGTACAACCTCTTTTGACTATTTTTAGAATATTTAGAATATCATCTGCTCATCAGACATAACCATACGTTGTGAACAACAGATTTCCTGTTAGGTATATATTGTGATCACTCTCAGATATAGGATAGAAGCACCTTCATCAACATACAACAAATATTTGTTTTGAATATCAAGATTTATAATCCCACACATACACACACACACACACACACACAGAGACTCACATGCACACAGATATAAAAAGGCTTATTATTTCCATAATATGACTGAGTAGAATCATATACCTGAGTAAGTCAAATACCTTAAGAGACCAGGAGCATACAATTAGATTGTGGGTTTGGTAATGGTTAGGAACGGCACTGAGTATTTAATTTTTCATGATGCTATTGTGAATGGTATTGTTTTCCTAATGTTTTTCTTAGTGAGTTCATTATTGGCACACAAGAATGCTATTGATTTTTGTGTGTTGATTTTGTATCCTGCTACATCACTGAATTTGTTTATTAATTCTAGAAGTGTTTTGTTGGATTTTGGGGGCCCTACTGTGTAAAGGTTTAGGCCATCTGCAAATAGTGATAATTTGATATCTTCTTTTCCTATATGTATTCTTCTTTTTGCTTTTTCTTGCCTGATTTTTCTGGCTAATGTTTAAAGTATTGTAGTGAACAGGGATGGTGATTGTTAAGATCGTTTTGTTCCTAATTTCAGAGGGAAAGCTTTAAATACTTAAAAATTGACCTAACCAAGGAAATAAAAGAATTCTACAATGAACACTGCAGTATTCTTAAAAAATGAGATCAAAGAGAATATCAGAAAATAAAAAGATAATTCCTGGATAGGCAGAACTAATATTGTCAAAATGACTGCAGTACTAATGCTAAGGTATAGATTCAGTGCAATCCCAATCAAAACACCAACTGCATTCCTCACCAAGAACTAGAGAAAATATTCCTAAAATGAATAGAACCAGAAGAGACACAGAATAGCCAAAGCAGTTCTGGGCAACAAGAGCAAAGTAGGATGCATGACAATCTTGGATATCAAGTTATACTATAAAGAACAGTGATTAAAAGAGCATGGAACTGGCACAAAACCAAACATGTAGATCACTGAAACATAAAAGAGAAGGTGGAAACTACTCTAGGCACATTCCCTACCAATCTTTGACAAAGGGAACAAAAGTATATGCTGGAGGAATGATAGCATCTTTAGCAAATGGTGCCAAGAAAACTGCATATCTTTCTATCTCTATCTGCATATATATGCATAGATATGTATATGCATATATATGTATAGATATATGTATAGATATACCTGCATATATACATATACATGCAGAGATATATGAATAAGATTGACTCTAGACCTGTATCTCTCACCATATACTAAACCAAAGGCAAAATGGATCAAAGATCTAAATATTCAAATGGTAATACTTAATTTTCTGGAAGATAAAATAGGCATGACATAGGCATAGACAGGGACATTCTGAATAGAACCCCAATTACATAAGAAATAACATAAAAAAATCTACACATATTTTATTTCAGTTAATATTATGGCCTCAAGGTGCATCCATTTTCCCACAAATGACTCATTTATCTTTCTTCATTTTTACTCCATTATATGTAAATACAGCATTTTATTTATCCATTCATCCAATAATGGAGATATAGTCCATTTCCAAGATTTAACTATTATAAATTGTGCTGTTGTAAACATGAGTGTGTGTATATTGCTATAATTTACTGTCTTTAACTCTTTCACAAATATACCTAGAAGGGGAATATTCCACACAAGGAATATAAACATTGTGTACTTCACACATGTACTAATAAACTAAAATAAAATTTAAACAAATCAACAAAGAAGAGTGTATCAAATTAAAAAGCTTCTGCACAGTGAAGCAAACAAGCAGCAAGTTCACAGAATGAAGAAAAACACTGCCAGCTGTTCCTTCAGTAGAGGATATATAATCTAAAAAATTTAGAACCCCCTAAATAAAAGACCTAATCAAAAATTGGCTACAGACTTGAGTAGGCATTTCTTTGAAGAAGTAATGCAAATGGCCAATAAATACATGAAAAAATGTTCAATGTCATTGGCCACTACAGAAATTATAGAAAGGCAAATAGAACAACTCTGAGTTTCACTTAGTCCAGTAAGAATGCCTATCATCAAGAATTCAAAAACAACAAATTATGGCAAGGCTATAGGGAAAAAGAAATCTTTCTACATTGTTCAGACTGTAAACTAGTATAAATACTATGAAAATCAGTATGGAGCTTTCTCAAAAAACTAAAAATAGGAATTTCATTTGATCCAGCTATTCTTTTTTTAGATCTCTTCCCAAGAATTAAAACATCAAACTACAGTGATACATGCATACTTGTGTTCACAGAAGCAGAATTCATAATAGCTAAATCTTGAAAGCAGGCTATATGTATATTAGTAGATGGATGAATAAATAAAATGTGGTACACATGTACAATGGAGTACTATTCAACCATAAAGAAGGATAAATTTCAGTCCTTTATAGGAAAAGGTGTGCACCCTGAAACCATAATGTTAAGTGACATAAATCAGACACAGAAGCTTAAATATTGAATAGTTTCTCATATATGAGAAACTCAAAGTATAATTAAATTAGAGAGGAAAATACAAGGTAGATAATAGGAAACAAGGAGGTAGATCTTTTGGAAAAGGAAAAGGGTCCAAGAAACTGAGGGAGGAGGGAGATGGGAGGGAAAGGGGACATATAAGAATTAAGATTTGTTATATACATGAACCAACTCGCCACAGTAGAGGTAAAGCAGAAGAGTAAAGAGGAAGCAGCAAACAGTAAACATGGAGCCAGACTCTATTACAGTATATATCCCCTAAATGTACACCTGTGTACATGTAGTACATAAGGCATATATCTGAAAGCTCATTGCAACAGCATCTGTTATGATTCAAAATAGGTAATGCCCAAGTATTTGTTAACTATAGTGTGTATAAATAAATCATGATATATCATTACCAAGGAATGCTATGTAAGAATGGTGAACAAATTGCTGATAGTTGCAGTGCTATGGAATACAACTATATTGATATCATAGAAAAGGACATACTTAGATTACTTTTATGAAAAGCTCAAACACAGTCAAAGATACTTTTTATTGAATGAAATTAAACTAGAGGTTAGGCTTTAGGAAGTAGTAACTGGAAATGAACTTGAAAGGGCTTTTGGTTGTGGCAAATTATCATCTCTTAGACAGATGTGTTCACATTGTAAAAAACTAATTATATATATATTTGCGATTTGATTACTTTCATATGTCATTCTTGAACAAAAAGCTTACTTTTAGAAAAGAATATATTAGTAGACTTGGATAGCTTATCTGTTTCTGCCTATCTATTTAGCTAGCTGTTCATCTGTGACTAGACCAAATATAGGGACTTGTGTGGTCTTTTTGAAAAGAGGCTGTATATTTTAGAGTATGCATTTTTTGACATAGAATGCATTATATAACCTGAAGTGAAGACATTTATACTCTGTGATGATTGATAAATTGTTCTTATTGCCTTTAAATTTAAACTAAGAAAATTCATTTTATACGTAATTAACATATTGGTGACAGAAATTGAGTGATGATGAAATCACA
Source organism: Heterocephalus glaber (assembly GCF_000247695.1). The sequence continues at coordinate 819,718 of NW_004624754.1, read as the reverse complement.
TATATTAGGAATACGCCTGTTCATAGCTGAGTAGGTAAGTATTCCACCATATTCTATATGTCTATTGTGGCCTTTGTTGGTTTTTGACTTTTCCAGTGAAAATTAAGAAGCAGTTTATAAAATAAAAATGTCAGTTGTCTTCTCTGTCACTGTCATACTATAAAATTTTGTCACTCTTATGTTGTGTGAATGAATGAGTGTATAATATACTAAGTAAGGGGGTTTAAATTTTGGAAGCTGATATAAAATTAAATATGTGAATGCCATATTGTATTTTTGTGTTTTGAAATAATTGCCATAGATTCCTAAAATAATTTACTAGCTTACTATTAGGAAGGAGCTTGTATATTTGGAGAATTATGCTACTTCATATCAATATTTCAAAATATTTTTATGTCTCTGGAGACTAGATATTTTTAGTAAACATACATAAATTGAATATATTATATTACATTATGTTATAATATACCCTAAAGTTTATTTCAATTGAGCTATTATGAAGATAGCTTTAAAAATATATTTTGTAAATATTTTGTATATAAACATGACTTGTAATGTATTCACATATTCTAAGGAATGTTATTCAAAGTCTAAAAGCCTAAAATAAAATGAGAAATTCAGCCACAGTCCTCCAATATGGTTTTAACCTTTGTTTTCTCATTCATACATCTACTGGTGCAACAGCCTGTTACCTCTCTGATTTTCCTCCCCCTTCACCATATGGCTGATCATCTGTTATACAATAACACAGAATGTCCCTGAGTCTACAAGAGAGACATCACTGCCGTGGAATTCACTCTCCAAACCTCTATAAAGCTGGGCTGGGTGACAATTCCCATGCAAATCACACTTTACTCTCATAAAATAATATAAATTCACCTCATTTTGTTCTGTTAAATAGAATAAGAGCACCATATTTTCTGCCAAGGTATTTAGCCATATTTAAGCTTCTGTGATGTGTACATAGACTGGCATCTTGTACTTTCTTTTGCTTTTCTCATATGATAGAGTGATTAATTAAAATCCCATAGAGGACGCTTTTAAAATACTAATCAATCTTTTTTACATGCAATGGACTAAGTAGCAAATGCTTATGTGCATATGTTAGGGTTAAATTGAGCAACAAACAAAAGGCTAACCTATTAAAGATTTGAAATATATTCAAAATGGCTATATGAACATCCCCAGTAATCAGTGTGTCCTTATACATTTTGTTTATTTGAGTCAGGCAGAACAGAACCTCAAGTACAGTCAGCAGAAGGACAGTATGGAAAATCATTCTACTCATGTTCCAAGATTGAATAAATATTCATGCAACACACATTCAGTGAAACAGGCTATATATGACACAACTATTTTTATGTATGTTATTCATTAAATTATAATACTTTCTACTACATTCACCTATATCATTTTTAAAGACAACTGAGGAAAATTCAGCAGTTAAATGAAAAGCTGTATTGGACTTGTTGATGTGGAAATTGTTGATGAAACAAAACAGAACACAAAAACAAAAAAAATCAGAGTCATATGGAAAATTAATAAAAATTATCTTATAATAGGACTTTGTAATGTTTTCACTGTGGTAAAGGAAGCCAAAATGCTTTTAATTTGCTGAAGAAAAAAAATTTAAATTAAATCTAATTAGAGAAATCTTAAGAGCCCTGAAATGTTTGAAGATGCCTATTGTAGGTATATTCTTTATGAAGCATTATAAAAACCATGAAGGTACAGATATAGTAATACTAGAAATAAAGCATAGCGGTATTAAAATGTTGATAGAATTTTTTATTTTAGAAAACTACTTTTTCAATGACAATTTTCAAGAACCAGAGAAACATAGAGAGCAAACAATAGGGGCCTTTTTCATATTTTCAACCCAGCTCTCTCTCTCTCTCTCTGGAAGTTACTGTTAATAGAGGAAAAACATTTTCAGTTTCATTATCTCTGAGACCTTATGGATTAAGTTGGAAGAATGAGAAATACTCCATTCTGAGTCAGTGAAATATAAAATGATGGACAGCATCTCTTTTTCTTTTCTCCCAGGCTCAGAATTTCTTAAAATTCTCTTGCTCAGTTTTTAGTTTCACGGATACTTTTCTCTACCTCATGTAATCTATTCTTTTTAAGATAATTAATGACATTCTAATTACCAAATGCTCGATGCTCTTTTTCAACCCCCTTTTTCATTGACTCAGTTGACTAATTACCTCTCTTTCTATGTCTTCCATCCTATTCAGCATGATTCTGGGCTCTCCTATCTTCCCTCTGCTGTTCTATTTCTAGGTCTCATTTTCTGACTTGTCTGATTCTTTTCCTTTGTTAACACTGGTGGTTTTCAGTATCATCTCCATTTTGCTCTATGAAACTGCTGTTCTCCTTGAGAACATAGTTAATGTTTGAGTAATATTACTTTTATAATTAATTATTAATTTTATAAGTTATATAAATATGAGTTTATATAATTCATATAAAATCCATTATTATAACTTTAGAATGTGCCCATAAAATATTCTGGCCTTGGAGAAAACATATCTTTTTTCATGTCTAGAGCCAAATGGCTTAGAGCTGCTAGAGAACACACTATGGAGCAGATTGACATCACTCTAAGTTAATGCTGCTTGTTATTCTTTTTGAATCATTAATGTGATCTGCAAAACCTACAGAGTTCATCTCATTTACCATTCTTTGCAATTATAATTTCAAGTATTTCCTTCAAATTTTCATCTAGCAGTTTCCCCATTAATCTTTGCAGATGATATTCCCTCCTACTTTACAATCTAAAACCAACAACAACAAATAGCAATATCCTTTGTCAAACCAACTCCTAACAATTAGAATATATCCTAGATTCTTCCACTGTCAGTAGAGGACTTTTCCTCCTATCTAAAGCCAGCCAGCACCTCCAACTTATTTTGGACCTGTTCCTTCTTATCACTCCAGGAATATTACTTTACTTACTGTATTTTAATTTCCTATATGCATTTACTACTTAAAGTGGATTCTTCTTCAAATATTTAAACATAAACAAGCCTTTTTTAGTCAAGCAAATGTTCCTTTACTATGTCACCACATTATTTCTCCATTTTTCTTAGAAGAAAATATCCTAGTTTTTGCCCTTTTTGTTCATTTCTAAAATTTCAATCTAGTTTCTGCCCCTGTTACTTCACAGAAAGAGATCTACTTAAAGACAGCAATTACTTAACTATCAGTAGAGGCTATAAACATATTTCAGTTCTCCACTTATGTGGGCTTCCCACATTCCACAGTATAGATCATTTCCTTCCCCTCACTTCTATGACTCCCCATTCTGCTGATTTTCTGTCTCTCTAGACCCTCCTTCTGTGTCTCCTTTAAAAGTTTCTTTTCTTCTTTGGTCTTTCAATATATTCCAAGGTTCAATATTCTCTTTACTTAAATTCTTTCTCTTGGAAATCCTACATTTCTGATTTTGATGACTGTGTAGGTGTAGGTTATTCACAAATTTATATCTTCATAGTCCTCATTACCCATGGCTCATGCACAAGCACCACTTGTATTGCTGATGTGTTTAGTTGACTATTTCAAATGTATGTTCAACACAGCATCTGCAAAATAAAATCTCCAACTTTCATTCCAAGTCATCACTTTGGCTACCAATATCATATTCAAAACCACCTTTCTTTCAAACCTGTTGCCAGAGTTTAATGATTCTACTTTCCTAAGTATCTATTATGTTCACTTCACTTAATTCTCCCTATCCTAATTAAAGCTTCCTCTAAATCACTTTTACACATCTGTATTACATTGTCTGTTGTGTAGTATATTCTTTCCAAAATGCAAATTTCAACTTCTGTGCACAGGCATCCTTCTCACCCCTCTTGTGTATTCTTTTAATATCATTTAGTACCTTCTATTGTTCTTAGGACAATATATTTTTCAGATTTCCATTGCTAGGACAAAATACCTGACTCCTACAACTTAAAGGTGGAAGTGGCTTATTTTGTCTCACATTTTCAGAAGTCTTAGCCCATGGTTGATGAGCTCCAAGGCAGGAGCATCATGGAAGAAGGCACAGTAGGGGTCCTCACTTCATGGCTTCTGAGAACCAGAGCACAGGAAGAGAGTGCTAGAGAGCAATGGGCCAGTGACCAGATAATAGTCCCCAAGGTCACACCCCAGTATACTATTTCCTCTGAATAGACCCCATATCATTGGCCTGTTCAGCTATGAACTCATCAGTGGGTTAGTGTTAGTGCCTTCCCAGTCTAATCATGTGTCTAGGAGTCTCTTAGTTAAGGTAACAATGAAGATTATCAAGCATAGATAAAAAACACAAATTGAGCATAGTTTTCAAGGAATTTTAGTTATAATATAATCCTGTATTTTCCTTGTTTGCTTTTGCCACTCTTGCTATTGCTCTCTGAGTTCCAAATTCAAAGAAGAACTATAAGAAAACCATATGTTTTTCATGAATTCTCTTCCCTTGGTACCTTCACTTATTGTGGACTTTTCAAATATCCCCCTTACCACCTCCTTCTACTTTCTGCTAACCTTTTAGATTTTAGGATTTCCAAAACTTCCATACTAATAGAAAATTCCTTGATGTGTAATGTAAAGTTTCCAGTACATTTATTCACACTTATTTGTGTTTGTGCAATTATTTAATTTCTTTTTCTCCTCAGATGTGTGAGCCCTTTAAATTCAGAAACTGTTACTTTTTTAGTTTGCCACTGTATTCTCTGTGTTCAGTACCTGACACAAACTGATTATTTAATAAATATTTGTTGAAGAATAAAGAGATGCCACCATCCATTTCTGCATTGGATCCAAGTTTTCATTAATTCATTTTTTACTTTTAAAAATCTGTTTGCTTATTTTTTGTGTAAATGAGTTCATTATACAAACATTTATATCATGGAAATAAACTAAATATCTAAAATTTGAGATTAAGTAAATTAGGGTATTATTTATATTATATTTTAAAACCTCAAATGTGTATAAAACTATTAGAAAGAATATTCTAAAAATTTAACTGATTATACTATAGAACTATAAGTAATTGTTAATTTTTTCTTCAGTTTTATTGAGGTATAATTGACAAGTAGAAATTGCTATAAGTTTGTAGTACATAATGTGATGTTTTGATATGTGTATGCATTGGGAAATGCTTTTTTACCATGGAGCTAATTAACATATCTATCACCTCACAAGATTATTATCTATAGTCACCATGCTGTTTATTAGATTTCCAGAGCTTATACATCCTGCCTAACTGAAACTTTATACCTTTGACCAATTCTGTCACCTAGTCTTCTTTTAAACTTTGAATCATTTTAAATATCAAAATTTTAACAAAAATCTATATAAATGATAACAATACTCCTTTCAGGAAACACTTTTCACTTTATCGTATGCCATCTTGTGTGTATACTGTTTTGCAGAGTAGGACAATCAATAAGCATGATTTCTCTGTATCTCTTTTAAAAAGTACACCTCAATTAATTCCCATTTCTTTCAGCAATTCTCACAACACAAGTCTTGAATGTTTCAGCATATTTACAGATTGTATCACTGTTTAAAGAATTTAAGTTATCTAGACATGTTTCTTTGGGAAACTAATAGCAAATAAGAATTTCCTAAATTCACCTTAAAATTAAAATTGCTATTTATAATATCTGGGAATAACTTTTTACCTGAAGGGATCATTCCTCCCTTTTAGATTTATCTAGTGTGGTCTGACCATCAATGACTAATCCATCTATCCTGAGTGCAAAGTGTCTAGTCATCATCAGATACCTTCCAAAATTATAACCTGCTTAAGTCTTTGAGAAAGTCCTAGTTTCCAATGAGAGCCTGGGAAGAGTGAGAAGGTTAACAACAGCACTGAGTGTAAGAATAACAGGAAAACAAGTCAAATAAACCACAAAAACATCTCTGGATAAACATAGTGCCCTGGTTTTAGATTAGTTATGGCCAACAAATATGAGGGTTACGTGTGTGTTTCTTAAATAACTTACATGATTTTTTTTACTAGTTAATTGTTATAGTGTGTCAGAACATAAATCAATGTACTGGTCTGTCCCTGAAAAGGGGCTTTCTATTAGATAAAGTAAATAGTGCACTAAGTGCTGTATTTAATTTACATTTTGGCACCAGGTTCTTATTTAACTGTGGATTGGCACTCTGGAGAGTATTTGTCTAGACAGGTAGGCCTGAGGTCAGCATTCAATTAAACTATTGAAAAAAAATGACAAGAGAATATGAGTAAAGGCTTACTGTACCAAATATCGAGCTAAGCTTAGAAGCCATCATAATTTGAACAGAATAGTTTTGGGCACAGGAATAAACAAATAGATCTATTGAAAATAATACAGAAACCATAATCTGATGCATATACAAAGCAAGAATTTAAAAAATATTTTGGATTATTCTGGAAAAATATTTAATGTATTTTGTTTTGACAATTAACAGTTCATTTTCATCCCATAACAAAAAGTGAATCCCTTATAAAACAAAGAACCAAATTTTGTTTCACTAAAAAAAAAAAGAAATTTAAAAAAGTAAACAACTGTTAACTATATGAAAAGAAATCGAGAATACAGATATATTGTAATTCTTATGTATTGCTAGTGGTAAAGTAAATGGTACAGTGACTTGGGAAAAAAGTACAGATTAGCATGTGATCCAAAAATTACACTTCTAGGTACACATATATATGAAATAATAAAAACCAGGAGTGTGAACAGACATTTGTATACCAATGTTCTTGTTAGTATTATTTCTTATATACAAAAGGATGGAGAAATCCAAATATCATTAGAGGAATGAATAGAAAAAAATATGATATATACATATAATGACATTATGATTCAGCCTTAAGAAAGGAATGAAAAATTGATGCATGCTATGACATGGTTGAGCATTAAAAACATTAACATAAATAAAATAAGACAAACACGGAAGGACAAATGTTATCTTTTTTTACTTGTATGAGCTGCCCAAAGTAGTCCAATTCATGGAGACAGAATCATAGTTAACCTCGGCTAAGGTAGGAGAGAAGAGAAAAATGAATGTTTAATGAGCAGAATTTCGATATTTGGTGATGAGAAAGTTTTGTAGATAGGTAGTGATGATGTTGGCAAAACAATGAACCTACTTAATACAATTAAATTGTACACTTAAAAATAGTTGTAATTGGGTTGGAAGTGTAGTTTAGTGATAAAATGCCTGCCTAGTATGCACAAGGCCCAGGATTAGATCTCCAGCATCAAAGTACTTTTTTAATGGCCAGTATGAGGAATGTTATATTACTCTAAACCACAAAGGAATAAATTAAAAAGATAATATAGTACTAAATATTTTTAAATGTGAAAAAATTCCATTAGAAAAACCCAAATCTAAAAATAAAACACACTGGTTTCATCCAAATTGCTGACTATATCAATGGTTCCTTAGGTTTTGTAGCTAAGTAGTATGTCATTGTTCATCCATCTCTTGAAGGACATTTGAATTATTTCTAGTTTGTATATTTATGAGAGAACTTCTCTAAACAGTCATGTGCAAATTTTTCTGTGAGTTTATTTTTCATTCTCTCAGATAAGTGTCTCTTATCTGAGGAGCAGAATTTTTTAAGATTTTGATAAGCATCTACCTCTCATAACTCTATATAAACCTTTTGATTAAGGATTGACTGAAGTTGATTTAAGTCTTAGTAGAGTGTTCAAAAATCCTCCTGGACCATGAGAGAATGGGTATTTTGAAGCAGCTACAAAAGTATTTATTGTTCCCCATATCCAGGATGCTGTCACTAGATAGTCACTCATCACCTACTGGATTTATTGGGGGGAGGGTGCTGAGGATATCTTATTTCTCTCATGGTAAAACTGGAAGCTACAAAACTACTTACCTGCAATGTGTCTTCAGAACAGATTACCCTAACACTCCTATAATATCGCCATCCTATTAATTCAGTGTCATCCTGTATAATAAGGGAACTGGAGACCTTGTAGTTTTGTTCATTGTCTTTTGCTCTGTGAAAATAAATTGTCAGAATCTAGCGTTAACATTTTCTGTACCAGTCAGGCTTTGATTGCTTGGACTTCGGTGTTGTTTCCAAAATGAGTGATTATAAATAAAGTTGCTTTATGTATTTACATACATATTTTTGAGTGAACATGTGATTTCATTTCTCTAAAGTTAATTCCCGGAGGTAGTATTGCTAAACAATATGGCAAATGTAAACAAAACTCCTACCAGCAATGTCTGAGAATTCTAGTTGGTCTGTATTCTTTACAGTACTTGATACTGTCAGGAATTTTTACATTGTAAGTAATATTGTTTTCTCATTGAGTTTTTCAAGTTATATATTCTGGAGACAAGTTTTTTGTCAGATATGTGGTTTGAAAGTATTTTCTCCAGTTCTCAACTGTGTCTCTTGAAAAGCAAAATTTTAGAATTTTAATAAAACTTAAACATCTTTTATTTATTGCACTTTGGTACCATGTCCAAGAACCCTGCCTAACAAAAAGTCATACAGGCCTTCTCTTCTATTTTTCCTAATAGTTCCATTGATTTATATGTCATATTTAGATTATGAGAAAATTTGAGTTAAATTTGGCTAAAATCTTAGGTTTAGATCAAATTATTTTTATTGCTTGTGGATTTCCAGTATTTCCAACATAATTTGCTGAATATTTTTTCCATTAAATCTTTTCAACTCTGCCAAAAATCACTTGTCTTTATATTTCTAGACTTTTTTCTGTTTCAATGATTTGTGTCCCTATCTTCACCAACACCACAAAATTTTGATTATATTATCTTTATATTAGCTCATAAATTTATTTTATTTTTATTTTTATTTTTGTTTTTTTTTTTTGGTACTGGGGATCGAACTTGGGTCTTTGAGTTTGTGAGGCAGGCAGCAGAACCAGAGTTAAATCCCTAACGTAGCTCATAAATTTAAAAAGAATGACTTCCAACTTTATCTTTCTTTTACAAAATCCTTATAGATACTATAGTTACTCTTTTTCTTGAGAATTTTCATACTATTTCTCTTTGGATTTAATGTCAGGGTGATGTTGGTCCTCATAAAGTTAGTTGGGAAGTAATTTCTTTTTAATTTTCTGGAGCCATTTTGCAGAATTTACGTTCTATGCAAATGACAAAAACTACCAATAACATCATCACCAATAATAACTGTGGGAAAGATTTAAATTGTGAATTCAAGCTCTTCAATATTATTCATCATTAATAATATTATTCATTATTAATAATATTATAATATATTATATTATTATTCAAAAATTATTCAAGCGTGCATTTCTTCTTGAATGAATTTTGGAAATTTACAACTTTAAAGGAATATATTCAGATCATTAAATGTAAAATTTATAGCCGTTAAACTGTTCTTTTATTCTCTATGCACCCTTGTAATTCCTATGGTTGTATGATTATAATTTGCCATTTCTTTCTTAATATTGTGGTTTTAGTTCTTCTTTCTGTGACAAACTTGCTAGTTTTATCATTTTTATTATTATTGGAAAGAAAGATCTTTTTGTTTGATTTCAACAGTAATAAATTGTCACTGTCTTTATGGTTTAAAATGGCACAAATTTATCTTATGTTTCTATAGTCTAGAAAGCCAACACCAGTCACAGTAGACTAATATCAAGGTATCAACAGGTCTATGATCCCTTCTACAGGTTATAGGAGACAATGTATTTCCTGGCCTTTTCACTTTCTGTTTATCATCTGCACTCCTTGGCTCCTAATTTCCTTCCTCCACCATGACCGCCACCAAAGATAGGTTAAGTTCTCATATTGCATCATTCTGACCTCCTCTTTTGCATCCACTTCCCATTTTAAGGATCCTTCTGATTACTGTGGGTCTAGATGGATAATCCATGAAAATCTCTTCATCTCAGTCTAACTCAACCACATTTACAAAGCCCTTCTTTCCCTGTAAGATAAACATAGTCACAGTTTCTGAGAATTAAGGTGTGGATATCTCTAGAGGTCATTATTCTGCCTACCACATTACCTTACACATTTTTACTTCCTATGGAGAATATTTTATATATTTTCAGCAGCCAGATTGACTTACTTGAGTTTAGGCCACAATTTCCATTTCACATTCTATTATTTGCTGTTCTATCCGTCCAATTGTTCAATTTTTTGCTGTTTTTAGATGTGTCCAAAGTTTTGGCCACCTAGTGGTTAGTTTTGGGCCTATCAGCTATGCTGATTCAGTTCAAATCCATAGAAGCATATCTTGTAGTTAAGACTAGTAGTTTACAATTGCTTTTAGTGTCATTTTTAAAATACTTTCCTCTTACCTTTCTTTCTGTTTCTGAAGGTTCTCTGGTCAGTTCTTCAGCCATAAAGCTGAGGCTTTAATTTCCTGGGTCTACTAAGGGCTCCCAGAACTGTGCCGTGTGGCAGACAGATCAGAAATACAAGCAATGTAGTTTTATTCTACCTTTTGGGGTTTACAAATCCACCAATTATTTCTGGATGACAGACTGCATTGATAAATAGTCCAGCAAAAATATATGCAAAAGGATTTAATGCAATGAGTGGGATATAAAGAATGTCAATTGCATAAAATATGTAAATGTTAAATTTCTCAATGTTACTAGGGTTAAAAATAAAAATAGAGAAAAATACAAATATTCTATTAAATAAAAGATAATGAGATTCCAATTTTTTTAAAAATGAAAAGAATAATTCAAAATGAAGTAAGAGATAATCCTATTCATTGTTTGTAAAATTATTATCTACAGTGTGAATTGGTATAAACGTTTTTTAGAGCAATCTAGCAGACTTCACCAATTTCTATTCTTATGAATTTATCTTAAAAAAATACTTCCACACATGTCCAAGGGTGTATATGTAAAGACAAAGACTGTAATATTAAAAAGTATGTAAAATATCCAAAGAAAAGGCTATAAATTGATTCATCTAGATTTTGGGTTCTGATAGCATAAAAAGGTGTAAACCAGAGGTAGTGCTACTTTTATTTAATTATCTCCCATATTTTTTTGACATGTGAAATCAAAGCATGCCATAGAATAAAATACATAGTGAATATTTTGGGGGGTTATTTTCAAGAGACCACTACAGATAAAAAATTGGAAGTATATGAGATGTTAAATATAGATATACATCCAACGGAATGGAGTGATTAAGGGGGACATGATATTTGAATACAGGTCAGTATCATTTGCCTTTTTGTAAATAAAAGTATAAAACAGATTTTATAAATGCCAGATTACATCATTTTAATTTTATGTCTTTGTAGGTCAGGAATTATTCAAATTAGGAAATAGAGTCAGACATTTTGAACTCCTGTGAAGAATATGGTTTGCAGATAATATGTCTGAAACCATGAAGGCCTTGGCCCTATAAGGATGATTAAGACAGCTGGGGTTAGCATTTGATTTGTATTATACATAAAGGTTGAAACATTTTAGGTTACTTAAGAGCTACATATTTTTATTTTAATTTGGTAGATTTTTATAAAAACAAAATGGTTAGCAATCAGTTTTGTAGTATTAAATATTTAAAAATATATAAATATATATTATTTTTATTAATTGCCCTGTGTTTTATACTTGATGAAGGACTAGGACATGCAATGCAGTCTATCAAATGTGAGTATTTGATTGTGCATGTATGTATGCATTTATGGTATTATTTATTCCCCCAAAAAGCTCCATGTGGCATCTACTACAGTAACCTTCTGTTCACTGGAGTGAATTGAGATACAGACAGAATAGGTGACAAGCCCACAATCACAAGGTTGTTAAATGAAAAAATGGAAACAAAATGTTTCTCATCTTGTTTTACTTTGTCTTCAAAAAACTAGAGTTGTGAGGTGGAGAAGGAGTTGTAATTGAAGTGATTGGGTTCATCAGAAATTTTTACAAATCTGTTTCAGAAACATGTACTGGAAAATTAAGAAATAATTAATTTTTGCAAATTAACTTCTTTAGGTTATAAGGAAATGAGGTTGCGTTTCTGATATTATTACAGCAGATCTGAAGCCTGGTACACTTTTCTTCCATTCCTATTTCTTCTTTGATAGGCAATATCAACACAACAGAGTTTAAAGTGTAAATTTGCAAAGGTATGTTTTTTAACTCTTGTAAAATGGAATGACTTGTTCTAGTCTCTGCTTACTCATTCACTGTAAAATGAATACCTACTGCTTATTTTCTGAAAGAGCTGAAATGTAAAACTCAGTGTTTTGTTGTGTAGTGGTCCCTTGACATTAATAGAACACAGTGAATTCTGAAATGTTTCTAATATTGTACAAGGAATACAGAATAACAAACTTATTAAATAGATTTAGATCAGATTCACTTTCAATTTACAAGTTGTTTAACCAAGCTATATTTATATTGGCACTCCAACCAGAAAGTTTTTAATTCATTAGAAAACACTATAAACCTTCTAGAATATGAATTACATGTAACTAGAAAATATTAAACAACAAAGTAAACTCAAGTTTCACGGGATTTTAAAAACACCTCATCCTTTTAAAATACTTGTCTGACATATAAAAGTACTGGTTTAAATGGGGCTGCTAACTGCTTTCTTTCTTTTCATTTATTTATTTCTTTATTTATTTTGGTACTGGGGATTGAACTCAGGACCTTGCACTTGTGAGGCAAGGCAGGCAGCGGAACTGCTGAGCTAAATCCCTGGCCCCCTTCTTTCTTTATTCTCTGAACTGCAGAATGCAAATTTGAAGTAGTAGAAGGTTCCACACTTTCATGGTCAGCATGTTTGATGGTTATTTAAAAATTTATTGCAACAATTACCTTAAAACATTAATTTGAACTTAGACTACGCCTTTTGATGGAGGATAGAATAATGTAATGGTATACCCCAGTAGGAAATCTAATAATCGAGGCCAAATTTATTTTCTACTTGTAAATGAAGCTCATGAAGTTAGAGTTTTAGTATTTTCATTTCACTTGTCACCTCAAGTATGTTAATTTTCATGGGAATATAGATCAAAATAAATGCGTGTATTATTGCTACAATAACAGATTAATATTCATTTCTATGTTAGTATTTTTAAAGATATATTTCTACACTCTGAGTCATTAAATAATTTTCCTAAGAGGATGGTGTTCTTTGGAATCAGATTTTCTGGATGCCTGCCCTTTGGTAATGCAATAGTTACTGCCTTTTGCTGAAGACTATAATTTATAAAAGCCAAAAAATCATAGCCTTTTCTGGAATTGAAAAAGCTTTCCAAAGGCATTGATTTAAAATCTTTTACTTAACATTATTTCTTCAGAAAGAAATTATAACTGTGAAAGACTCTTAATTTCAATTGTTAAAATGTCAAAAATAATACAACTGAAAAACGAAATGCCAATTTTTTTCACAGAATTTTTTCCGTAATATAGTATCTAGAGTTAAGAGTCCAACACAATGTCTGTGGTATTCAATAGGTTAACTCCTTTACAATTGCTTCTTACTTCTTTATTAGTTAATATTTATATACATTGCAAATTTATACTCAGAACTGAAAGAGTACCAAAAATATACAATGCTGTTTTCACTGAATTTCATATACAGTAACTGTACATCCAGCCACTCGATGTGGCTGCATATATCCCAGAACTTCTAATCTTTTCTCCTTTATTTCTCTCATCTCTCATTTCATTAGGTATTTTAAAACATGTTTTCTAGGGTTTTAACTTTTATTTTACATAAATATTTCAGTTAGTAGCACCTAATTTAGTTACTGAGATTTTTCCTGTATGTCTGGATACTATTATTTCTCCATTTCTTCCTAAAGACTAAAATTTCTAACTGTAAAATGCAAAAAAACCCCACAAAAAAACAAAGTGAACTATTAAATCCTCAGTAAAAAGTAAAAACAAATTTACTCTCACTCAGGCTCATCTGATTTTTGTGGGCTCTGCCAAATCTGAGGAACATGAAAACAGATTAAGTAAGAAGAGATCAAAATTACTTAAACTAATTTTAGTTATCATTCATCAATCATGTGCCTGGGAATTATAAATGAAGTTAAGTTTTGTCAACTTTTTTTTTTCTGGTGCAAACACTAAGCAAAAGTCCTGCTTATTTCAGATAAATCACTTTTGTTTTACTATTTATTAAATAGTATTCAGCTATTGAGTTCCTGAAGTGAAATGTCAAGTTATTTGAATTGTTCCAAATACTTTTCTGGTTGTTTTAATTGAGAAGATTTTTTATGTGTGTGTGTGTGTGTGTGTGTGTGTGTGTGTATGTGTTTTAATCTGGGACTCGAACTCAGGACCTTGTGCTTGCCAGGCAGGCGCAGTGCCACTGAGCTAAATTCTCAGCTATGTGATTTTTATTTAGAAAAATTGGAAGCAAAAGTTTTGGAAAAATTTTAATAAAAACAAAACCTAATCCAGACAAAGGTATTTTCCAACACTGTATTCCTACTACTTTAGTTTTATAATAGTTTCTCCATCAATGAAAATGAAAGGATAGATAATAATAACATAAATCATTTTTTATCGTGTTTCCATTTTAGATAACAGAAAACAGATGTAAATTTCTTTCTGTTATAGTTTTGCTTTACAAATATCTACCGATACCAGAATCTATCCAGACTTATAATTCAGCAAATACACAACCATGAATCTGGCCTTGATGTGTTTCCCCTCCACTACTTATTTATTCCTAACTACATGCATGTTAAATTTTGCATGCAATGTCTCTATATTCTGGAAAAACATCAAAATTTTCCTAAACTGTAAAATGGACATGTCTGGGAAAGGGTCAACAGAAAAAAAATCCAAGATTAGAATTTGTAAAAGTAAGTCTTTCCCAAATATCTATGTTATGTAATTCATGTAGATAACTGGATTTTGAGAAGTTCTTATTTAACCTTGAAATTACAAGGTAATATTTAAAAATCTTTTAAATAGTCTTAAATTTGTGAGGCTAGTTTGAAATGAATTGAGAGTATAAAATGTATTAAATTTACCTTTTTAAATTTGTCTGAATGGCTCTGTTCCCCCTTTTCTCCAGAATAATTTATTTACCTTTTAGATTTCAACCAAACCATCATTTCTTAAAGAAATAACTTAGCAGATATGAGTAGGTCGAATTGTCATAACATTTTTCTCTCTTTACTAGCAGTTATCACCTTGAAGTTTTATTTTTTTCCTATATTAGACAGTATGGTCCACAAGGAGAGTAACTATAGTATTAATGTTTATTAAGTATTGTATTTCTACGCTTGACTTGGTGCTTGAGAAGTAGGTAGTCATTTATAGTTACTAATGAATGAAACAATTCAAATAAATTCTTCATATTAAATTACATTTTTGGATTTTATACAGATGCAACTACTTAGCATAACAAACATGTTTGGAGGACAAAATTTTAACAAATATTTATGTAGCATTTGTGAACCAAGCCATATTCTAAGCCTTTTGTATATTCTATCAGTCAGCCTTTCAGTTGCTAATACAAATGTCCTAATGTACATAACATAAATGATGAACTGGTTTATTTTGTCACCCAATTTCAGAAGTTTCAGTCTGTGGTTAGCTGGGTCCAAGGCAAAATAATCATGGCAAAAGTAGGTGGTAGAGAAAAGCTGCTCAACACATGGGAGCTTGGAAGAAGAGCAGTTGGAGCAAAACAGGGAGGAGGCAGAAATCTGATATAGTCTTCAAGGTCACATTGCCATGACCCACTTCCTCTACATAGGCCCCACCTCTGAATATCTATTATGCTAAACTTATGAAGGAGTTAACACATTGCCAAAATCAGTGTCCTCACAATCCAGTCATCTCTTCAGAAGTCTTTTAATTCAGTCAATTTGATATTCAAGATAATCTATATTTATAGATGAGAAAACTGTAAACAGTAAAGTTGAAAAACTCTTAGCGTCACAGAGCTAGCTATACATTTAAAGGTGGCCTGGGATTTAAACTTTTAAAATATGGATCCAGTTGGATGTACTTTATCACAACAGTATTTTGTCTCAAAATCTTTGGAATAAATGGTGCATAGTTATGAAGTAAAGTAGAGATTGTTCTTTTGTTTATTTTTTGTTTGTTTTTTGTTTTTGGTACCAGGGATCGAACTCAGGTCCTTGAGCTTGCCGGGCAGGCGGCGAAACCACTGAGCTAAATCCCTGGCAAAGATTGTTCTTTTAAATCATGTGAAACCCAGAACCCATAAGTAAAAAACACGTAGATTTTTTTTTTATTAAATTCTTTTATTGGTACATTGTAGGTATACAGCACAATTACATTTCTCATTGGGAATTGTACCTTTACATAATGCATCTTGGTTCTTATTTTTTCTCCATTCC
>NW_004624754.1:759175-798102 GCF_000247695.1 Heterocephalus glaber | reverse complement strand
TCAGAAGCCCCTACCTCTGAGCTGGGAGCAGCGGGACTCAGTACCTTGGTCTGGTGGTCTGGTGTCCTCTGCATCTTTGTAGTGTGGAACCAGGTGGCTGCCTGTCTGCAGCGGGGTGATTCAGCATCTTCCGCAGGACTTGGGACCTGGGTAGGGCTTGCACAGACCTGCCTGAGTACAGTGGAGTGATTCCGCATCTTCTGTGCCACTCGGGACCTTGGTAGGGCATGCACAGACCTCAAAACACGTAGATTTTATCTCATCATCATGTCAAACTTAGTGTGAGAAAAATCATATAAATATTAAATTAAAAGACAAGCTACAGACATAAAAAATTACTAGGAATAGAAATAGCATAGTTTTTCAAATACTTAAAACTTTATATATAAACTATTATGAACTAATATATATTGAATTATACTTTCAATTGATTTTACAGAAATGAAATAAAGAGGGATGTGGTTTAGTGGGAAGAATACTAATTGTTTCAATTCTGGTACAGATTTTCTTTGAAATATTTACTGTCATATATTTCTGTAACATTATATTATTTACCAATATTTCATAAACAGGCCTGGTATACGTTTTAATATTCCTTGTAACACAGTGTATCATATTAACCTGATGAACTCCTTTATTTCTGAGGTGAAAATTAATTTTTCAGTTTGGAATTTTTATCTTTCCCTTGAGTGAGTGATCTGATTTAAACCTTTTAAACACTATTTTTTCTACAACCTAGGTAATTTTCTGTTAGCCAATTATGCTGTATCTAATACTCAACATATGTGCTATATGAGAAAAGCATGTTATTATTTCTATTTTCTTCTGTTTATTTGATTATTTCAGTTACTGTATGGAATCCAGACATTCTAAGTAATAGGATCTAAAGATCAAAATCTTCAGAAAGATGCAAACTATGGCTACTACATTGAATTCCTTAGGAAATAAGGACTAATTACACCTTACAAAATTAGAGATGGAAAATTCAAATCCTTGAAGCTGGAGGCTCAGTGCTAAAGTACCGGTCTAGTGTTGTTGAGGCACTGAATTTATTCCCCAGCTCCAAACAAATACATACATAGAAATTTTTTAAAATCAAATCTTTTATTATAATGACCTATCAGCTATTTTATTCCTCTTTGTCACATAATAATTATTTTAATTATGAAAAATTCCCAGTTCTTTCTATAGAAAAGATAATAAAATACATATTTATAATTTCATTATCTAAATATAAATAATATTATTTTGGTATTTTTTGTTAAAATTTCCCTGTGGACATATTTCATAAAATTAAAAGTGGAATTTGTCTATCATATTACAAATATATACCATTATTTAGTTGGTACAATACTTGTGAACAAGCAGTACTTTTTCATGTTTCAGTTTAGTTTTATAACGATAATTTTGAAGGTAGTGACCTATTGTTAGCCTATTATGTTGTGGCTTATTCGTTTGAAGATAGGGATCATCTCTAGTGGTTCTTTGGATCAGCCTATTTCATTAGGGATGGGGAAAAAGGCAAATTAATTAATTAATTAATTAATACCATAAGAAGGCATAGTATATTCATAGAAGTGGTATATATTAGATATATAACATTAGTATATAGTGTTACTAGTTTTATAACAATAATTTTGAAGGTATTGTAGTTTACTATTAACTGGATGGATTTCTTTTTCTTAGCATTTTCTTATTTTAATGAATTTGATTTCTTTCCAATTATTACATATAATGCTTCAGTAAGCTATTTCTCAATATTCAATTTTTTTCATGGATTCCAATAAATGAATTTACTAGCATAAAACTTATGAATTTTTTCTGGCATTGATATACTTCCAATAATTTCAAATTGCCTTAGATTTTCCACATCCTTGTTAAAACTTGTTATTACCATCTTGAACATACTTTTTAAAAATTAAGTGGCTCAGGGGCCAGGGATTTAGCTCAGTGGTTCTGCCACCTGCCTCGCAAGCGCAAGGACCTGACTTCAATCCCTGGTACCAAAAAAAAAAGAAAAATTACATGGCTCAAACAATGATCCTTAATTGTTGCTTCAATTAAAATTTTTATATGCCTAATGAGAATGGCTTCTATCCCACATATTTATTCTACATTTACAATTTTTCTTTTCAGAATTCTTTGCTTTTACATTTTGCTTATTTATCTACAAAGTCTTTTAAATAGTTTTTATTTTATTTATATTTGCTACAAACATTTCCTCCAGTCAACTATAGTTCAGATTACACTTTTTTAACATGAAGTAACTTTTTGTGTTTTAGTGTGTATGATATTTCAAATTTAAACGTAAATATTTTGATATTTGATATACTAAATTGATACTTGAAATATTTTCTAGCTGTCTTTAAATTTTCAGACTTTTTAACTCAGGTTTGTTGGTATTCAGATTGGTGTTATAAAAGTATAAATAAAGCAGTTTTAGTTTTAATTGCCAGTTTTCCTAAAACTATTTTTGAAAAAAATGTATGCATTGATTATTTTCTATGATGAGATCTTTTACCTGACCAAATATTTATTTACTCTGTTTTATTTTGCCATAACATTAATACTGAAAGTATACTAGTTCTTTCATCCCTCAAGATAATGTGCTTTTTCCTATACATCTATGGCTATGATCACCAGTTAAGAAAATGGAGCATGAAAAAATTGATTATGAGTTTGGGAAATTGAAAGACCAGGTGTCTAAATCTACTCCTGCTACCTGCCTATTCTTAGCAATTTGTATTGTGGCTGGCTTATTGTTTTGAAGATAGAGGTCATCTTTAATAGTTCTTTTGATCAGCCTATATCATTAGGGCTAAAGGAAGAAGCTAAAAATAATAAACATCACAATAAGAGATAGTATGTTTGCAGAGATGGTATATATTAGATGTTGTCTCTATGAATTCCAGTCATCTACCCATCTCTTAAATCCTTTAATATGTTTTGATTTATTTTTCAGTTCATTATTAGGGCTAGCCAATGTCATGTGGCAGTCTAGAAAATTTCCCTTTTGCTGACAAATAATAATTTTGTCATTTACAAAATCCTCTTCTAATATGCTATTTCATACAGTTAGAATTGGGGCATAATTCCTGCTTTTCATATGGGGAAATCAAGACTCTCTACCAATTAATCAGGAGGCTAAGGTGCTTGTACTATGAAATAATCAATAGTTTTTGAGTGATTCTAACCTTCCCACTGATTATATTATATAAGATGTTTTTTGTTATCCAAATGCAATTTGATAATTCACATCTTTTTTCCAGGCTGAGAGAAATTCATATTTCATGTAACTCTTTGAGTTGATAAATAATTTAAGATGTTATATCATATTGTGTCCTAACCAATCATATTCAGTTGGTCATATTTGCATTATTCTCCATGAAACAAGGGATTAAAGGTAGATGACAATAATCCAGAGAGCTCTACTATGACACCAACTTGGATGGAGTCCTACTTTCACAGCTTATTACCTGCATATCCTCCTTGTTTTAGCATCCACATTTACAAAATGAGAACAGTAATAGTGTCTATACCATAGGGCTTTTAGTAGGGATGCATCAAAAAACTAAGTGCTTAGTAAAATTCTTGGCATATAGCAAGTTCCCAATAAATGTTAGTTATTATTATGATTAGTAGCAGTATATTACTCTTTAATTAGATACAGTCATTAAAGAACTATTATTACCAAAATATAGAATACATTGATTTCTTAATAAAGATGCTTGTAAATTTACCACAAAAAAATTAATAATGAGCAAGAAATTCATGAAACTCATGAAAAATATGTTTGTGAACTCAAAGAATGTGCATTTGAATGTGACCAGATACTTACATTAAAAATTAAAATAGTAATTTTAGTATTTCATACAAATATTCCTTACCTAATATGAAACTAAATGATGTTTTTATTTATTTATTTATTTTTGTTTTTTTGTTTGAGACAAGGTCATGCCATGTAGTTCAGATCAGCCTTGAACTCGCTGTGTAGCCCAGGCTGGCCTCGAAATCAGGGCAATCCTCCCACCTCAGCCTCCTAAGCGCTAGGATTACAAATGTGTGCCACCATGCCTGGTTCAAAATACATTTTAAATGAAATTGTTTGGAAACATCATTTTATGCAATACATTATTTTATTTTCCTATGTCAATTAGCTGAGAATTTATAACAACATTTAAAGGGAATATATCTATATTTTGACAGATAGATACACACATACATACATACACAGATGAGGTTGATTTTGTAATTTTGAAAATTGGTCTCATGTTATTTCCTCATTCCATAGATGTGATCTTAGGGATAATGAAAGTTTCATCTCAAGGGGAGAAAAGTCTTCTTTTTAAAAATAACAATTTATCTTCTTCTTCTTTCCCCTGCCCCTCCCACTACCCTTACGCCTTTGGACCAGGGGAAAGGAAAGAAGGGAAAGGAAAAATGACGAGAAATGGAAAAAATGGAAATAAAGTCTTTGTAAATAGGGAAGGGTGGAGGGGGTGAAGGGAGGGCTAGGAATGGGGAGAAAAATAAGAACCAAGATGCATAACGTAAAGGTACAATTCCCAATGAGAAATGTAATTGTGTTGTATACCTACAATGTACCAATAAAAGAATTTAATAAAGTGCAAAAAAAAATTTACATTTAAATGAAGCACAATTATTTGTATTATTCACTATTTACCTAAGGGTTCATTAAGAGAAAGTCAACCAGCCAAATAAGATTTAGAGGATTTGAGACTCTTTAGAAAGCTTAGCACTTTTCTTTACTATCCTTGAAACATCAATATAAATTAATTTATGTTAAGATTTATGGCATCAGGATTTATTTAAGTAGAATTATTTAAGGTTAATCTTCAGTCAACACACATTTCTTGTCATCAAATTCTAGTGTGTGGCCAGATATACTTTTAGTCAAAACTGTCTTACATAAAAAATTCAGAGTATTCACAATTAAATAAAAACACACATGCCACAGTAAAAATATTAAGACATTTGCAGAAATAGCTTATTACTATATTTTTGTTTACAATAGTAAAAATATCACATTCACTTCAAATTTACATACTGGTGATAGAAAAGTGGTATATATCCCCTAGTTATATGAGCATGTTATACATATTGCCGAAATTAATTTATTGAATAAATAAACCTTTATTGAGTGCTTACTATGTAAGTTCAAATTAGTCACATATTGTCAATATGAAGATTAATAAGACACTTCCACCCCTAGGGAGCTCAGGGCAAGGCTAGTAAAAAATGAAAATAGACTGAAGGAACAGAAGCCAAGATGGTCTTGTGAGTTCATACTAAACTCAAGACAAAAAAAAAAAAAAAAAGATTAAAAGAAAATAAGTAACAAGGACAAAAATTAATATAAATATCTTGTGCATCAGACACTAAAGGAAAACACATAGCACTGAGAAAGAACCAAAACCAAGGGAAGGCTGAGCTTCAGTATAGAATTTTTATCCAATGATTCAAGGTTTTCCAATATTATGGAGAAAATTTAGTACAAAGCACACTGAATGCAAACAAAGTTTGGATCTACAGCTTTTAAATCCCACAGTCCTAAGCAGAAAAACAAACAACAAAAATCTAGATTGACACAGAGAATAACATTAAACTAGTTAAAATAAAAATAATCAGTAGACAAAGTGAATTTATTTTTGGTACCGGGGACCGAACTCAAGACCTTGCACTTGCGAGGCAGGCAGTGGAACCACTGAGCTAAATCCCCAGCCCTTAAACAAGGTGAATTTGACTGAAATTATCACACAGTTCTAGTTATTCAAATACAGTAAACAAAAAATCAATGAAAATACTATATAAAAGTAAAACCAATGTAAAATACATAGGAAAAATACAAGATATGGAGAAGAGATTGAGAAATTCCTGTATGTATGTCTCACAAGTTTCCACTAAAAGAAAGAAGGAAAGAAGAAAGAAGAAAGAAGAAAGAAAGAAAGAAAGAAAGAGAGAAAAAGAGAAAGAAACAAAGAGAGAGAGAGAAAAAGAAAGAAAGAAAGAGAGAGAGAGAGAGAAAGGAAGGAAGGAAGGAAGAAAGACACATGGCTAGAATTTTTATAGTATTGAAGAGTGGGATGCTTTTTCAAATTGATTGCTCACACCGAGGGCCAAGCAGTATAAATAAACATAATATTAACCGGTCACATCATGGAAAATACAAGTTATACGTAAGACAATTCTAATAAGCTACCGTAGAGGAAAACATTGTTTACATGGAATGGGAGGCGAAATTGACATCAGATGTCTTAATAACAAAGTGATTAAAAGAATTAATGGCTGAAAAGTTTTGCATGAAATTTATTATTAGCCTAGCATGCTATAGGTATCTAAGCTATTGTGTGAGAGTGAAGACAGAACAGGAACATTTTGAGATATTCAGAAAAATAAGAAGTTTCCACCCACAGATGCATATTAACATGTTCTTCAGCAAGAAGAATGAATGATTAGAGAAAGCACACAATCAATAACTTTTTAAAGTATATTGGGGAATATATTTAACTACTGGCTTTAAATGAACATGGAGTTTTGTTTTTTAAAAAAGGTTAAGATGTAAATTACTTTAGCACTGTAATTGAAACTTAAGATATGACCCAGTGATTCTATTCCTAGGCTTATGCCTATTAGAAATGGATATATATATATATATATATATATATATATATATATGTGTGTGTGTGTGTGTGTGTGTGTGTGTACACATATATGTATATTCACAAAAAAGACAAGTACTAGCCAAAAGTTGGAAACAAAAATTTGAAAATAACTATACTAGTTCTAACTCATCATTATCCATTACCAGTTGAACTAATAATGAGCTTTGGAAATTTATTATCTTATTCATGTAGGCAACTTTAAAACTTGGATTTTGATATCTCAAAATGAGATCCTTTATGACTTTTAAACTTGGGAAAATTTTGAATATGTGCCTTAAAACTTTATGAAAGAATACCCAGTCTTTTCAAATTTCTTTTAGGGGTTTTTGGAGGAAAAATTAAATTGAAGAAAGACTACCAATAGAAGTTGTTGAGGGTGACTTTTCTTTTTGCCTTTACATTAGTAGGCACAGGCCAAAGTTGAGGGTAAAAACAGTTAAATGTTCTAAATTTAAAAAGAAGGCCTCCAAGGCCTACCCTGTTATGTTACTTACCTGAGGAGTTATATGGAAACAGGTGGACTTGGTCCATTAGCTTCAACTAACTCTGCAGACTACTTTGAAAGTCTAAAAAAGCAAAAGACTAGTTAGAGGGAAGGCAAGCCCCTTCTGGCAATTTATAGTGACTTGTCTTACTCCTTCCCTTATAGGAACAGGGGATTAGTCACTTGTTCCTTGGAATGAAGCTTTTTACATCTCTGTGTGTCACTGGACTAGGAGTGGCACTGTATTAGCAGTAGTAAGGGAGCAGTCTGAGAGAACTTGACATTTACCTCCTGCAGTTTGAGTGCTACATGTGGGCATAGATACCTTTTCCTACTTATCTACTGTAAATGTCAGAAGGCAATGAACTTGCTGGTACAGTTAGTAGAAGGAGGGCAAGGAATGGAGCCCTTTGTTAGAAAGGGAGAGTACTCAAACAAAACACTATACAGGGCTGAATAACATTAGAATGTGCAGAGAAAGATTTAACTGTGTTCCTTTGAACCCACATGATGAAGTATTCGGTGCAGAAGGAACAGATGAATTAGGACCAACTCAGCAGCCAAAAGTTAAGGAGACATTTGACCTGAAGAAGGGGTTATAGCATGGATCACTAACAGGGATCAATATCATGTACTCTTTCTAACAAATTATCATACAAATAGGAGAGTCACTGAGATTAAGGAGCACATTACCCCTAAGAAAAACCAATCAATATCTGCATTAGGCATTTCCATTATTCACTGATATCCAAATCCCTTCTACAGCTGGGCACATAGAACAGTTGACCATTGAAATTATGTAATATGTTCATATGATGTGAATTGTGTTGAACTATTTCTGTGCTCAGAAATAGATGTATAACTGCCATGTTGAAATGTTTAATTGACAGTGTTTGGCACTCCAGCCTACTTTTCTCGACTGCAGTGATTATGGAAGCATATACAGATGGTTATATGATATAACTGAAGCATCCTGGGATGCTGAGCCAACATGTGGAGATATATGAGTTGAAGAGTCAGCTAGACTCTGAAAGAATTTGTAAAATCAACAAGTACATTATCATTTTGTTAAGCCATTGAGAGTAGAATGAAAAACCAGTTGAATTAAGATGTAAACTACCATGCATTTATAAAATAGAATATTACAAAACAATGAAATCAGTGAAACTTCATTCACATAATTTAGAGTATTCTCATAAACACAATGTTGAATGATGATAAGTACAAAATAACAACGAAAATGTATTCTGTGTTTATAGAAGTCAGGGTGTGCTCACCTTTGGAGGAGTGAAATGAGACTCTGAGAACACAAGAGCCTTTCTGGAGAGCTAGTAAAGTTCTGTGCTCTTAATTTCCTATTACATATGGGTGTTTGGTTTATGAAAAGTTATACAGATGTACAATTATGAGATATAATATATTTGTATGTATTATATTTGTATACACAGATCCACATGTGTGAAACTTAAATTCTAACAAAGAAGAGAAAGGGAAGTTCAATCACTAATTTTAAAATGCTAATGTTCTTGTATGATTTTGTAAATGTGCCAGTTGTCTTAATTGTCACTTTGACTGGATTAAAAGACTCCTGAAGAGGTTGTTGGATCATGGTGGCACTGAGTTTATCAGTGGATTTAATCCACTAATGTTAAGAGGTGGAGCCCAGTTACAGGTGGGTTAGTGGGATGTTCCACTGAAGGGTTCATTTTCCACTGTGATGTTTCTACTTTGAACCCAGCCCACCATGGATGGAAACCACTGAACCTGTGAGCCAAAAATAAATCTCTCTTCCTTTAAGTTTTGAGTATTGGATAGTTTGTCCCAGTGACAAGAAAGCTAATCAATGCAATAGGCAGGTAGGAGTTACTAAACTTTAAACTCTGATAAAAATTATATATGCATGTATATGTATATGAATGTATGGGTATAATTTAACATATAAATTAAGAATATAGTTTTAAAATTAAAAGATTAGAAACACATTTTAGAGATACAATCAGCAGACTCAAAAAGAGAGAACCCATGAAAATTATTCAAAGAAGAAAAATTTTTAAATAAAATTTACACTAAGCATAAAACCAAAATACAACTGTGGAAATTGATCTAAATATTTTCAATACACATGAGTTATAAATTATTGGTTAAATTTCCCTAACAAAGAAATAAAATTCTTGTATTTGATTTTAAAAAACTAATTGCTACTTTAATAAAATGTCTTTTTAAAAGACAGATGAAATTAAATATTAACATGATAGGTAAATATTAGCACTTGTGTTAAAATAATTTCAGATCAAAGGATTGAAGAAAATATAGTTTTAAGGATTTTCTTAAAAAAGAACAATACATTACTATAAAAAGAATAATACACAATACAATAATTCTTGACAGATTTCAGAATAGATAAAGGAAAGCTAAGAAAATCATAGGAAATAATAGAAAAGTTAAAAAACACGATGGGATGTTTTAATATGGTGCTTTCAGAAATTGAAAGTGCAAACTGATAACAAATGCTGGCAGGGTTGTGGGAAGCAAGGAGCCCTTCTCCACTGTTGGTGGGAGTGCAGACTGGTGCAGTCACTGTGGAAATCAGTATAGAGATACCTCAAAAAACTAGGATTAGAGGTCCATTTGACCCAGGTATTCCTCTGCTGGATATCTTTCCAAAAGAATTAAAAGAATCAAACCACAGTGATATATGTGCACCCATGTTTATAGTAGCACAGTTTATAATAGCTAAAGCTTGGAAACAACCCTAAGTGCCCATCAACTGGAGACTGGATAAAGAAGATGTGTTTTGGGCTGGGGATTTAGCTCAGTGGCACCGCACCTGCCTTGCAAGCACAGGGTCCTGAGTTTGATCTCTGGTACCAAAAAAAAAATGTGTTCTTTTTTAATGAAATGGAGTACTATTCAGCCATAAAGAATGAGAAACTAGAGATATTTATAACTAAATGGATGCACATTGAGTGAAATAAATAGGACACACATGTGTAAATACCAAATAGTTTCTCTGGTGTGAGAAACTGAAAGTGTAAATAAGGATCAAAATGTATAATTGATAATGTGAAATAGGAAGAAAAGGTCTAAAGGGGTAGGGGAAGTGGGTGCGGTAGGGGAAAGGAAAAAAATATGAGAAAAGGAAAAAATGAAAACAAAGTCTTTGTAAATAGGGAGGTGTGGAGGAGTTGAAGGAAGGGCAGGGGAAGGGGGAAAAAATAAGAACCATGATACAACATGTGAAGGTACAAGTTCCCAGTGATGAAGGTAACTGTACTGTATACATAAAATGTACCAATAAACTTAATTAAAAAAAAGAAATTTTAGAGTATGCCTAGTATTGACTAAGTCATCTCAAAGGATTGATTAACATCCCTGAGACAGAAAGCATATGTTCTTTTCAACCACATATGAAGTGTTTTGAAAGTTGACCTTATATTATTTTTAAAAAGGATGAAAATCTCATCTAGTTTCAAAGAATCACTGTGTGATATGCTACATTATCTCAGCACAGTATAATTATACTATATGTCCGCAATAGTAATGCAAAAATATATTTGAAAATAAATACATTTATTTCTAAATTTCTAACAAGTTATAGAGGGATTCTTCATGGAAAGTAAGAAATACATAGAACTGAGAGACAGGGAGAATTCATTTCATAACCTATAGAGTATATCTAATCCATGCTAATAAAGTTATATTAATTTTATTTAAACATAAGAAAATGAGAAAATATTAAGCATTTATCTCTGGAAATTAAAGAATGGAAGTAATTTGAGAATACTAGGAAAAACTTTAAGGATTGCAAACTTAATGTATTTGAAAATTGAGAAGAAATGGGAAATTTTTATGAAATAAAGTATAATTCCTAAAATAGACAAAAATAAAATTTCTATGAGAATGTTTTCAAGTATTCAAAACTTGGAACTGATAGTAGTTTAACATTAAATCCTTCATGTTTACCCTGATGAAATACATCATATGCCTTAGTTGCTTTTTTGTTGATGAGACACAATAACTGACACAAGTCTAAGGAAGAAAGGTCTGTTTGGGGTCAAAGTTTATAGAGGTTTGAGTCTGAACTCTCACTGGTTGAGGTGCAGGGCAACCTGGCATTAGAGAAACAGCTCATGTTATGATAGCAGGAAGCAGAGAGTGATCAAGGAAAGAGGGAAGGAGATATATCTTTCCAGGCCACACCCTCATTGACCCACCTCCTTCCAACCATGCTTCACCTCCCAATATCACATTTAGCTATAAACTCACCCAAGGACTAATCCATTCATCCATTCATGAGTATCAGGGCCACATGATCCAATTGCCCTTAGATATAAACCCAAACACCATAATGAGGTGTTTTCCCAAGCAAATCAACCAAATATTTAAGATTATTCCCAAATCAACCAAATATTTAAGATTGTTCCCATTAAATCAACATGATTACATTTGTTAGTATTTTAAATTCCAGACCGGACAGGAACAAAAAAATAGTATCATAGGCAAATTTCATATGTACACACATATACAATATAAAGTCCTAAAAATTAAACCACATCTAATCTAGTAGCATATCATAAAGACTTTTAGGCTTTTAAACACCATGACAAAATAGTAATACTATTCTTAAAACCTTTACTTCATTAAAAGCTTGGGGGCACCAGAATTTCTTTTAGAAGAGGGTGAAGAGTTAGACAGGGTCTATAAAACCGTCATCAGAATTACTTGTAACTGTTGAAATTATGAATGGATTATAGTTCTCCCTAGGTACTGTTGGAAAAGAAACTGTTTAAAAAGGAATTCATTTTTTTGAAATTATAAGAGCAATTCTGTGACTAGATTGAGACTTGGAAAGAAGCAAAGAGATAAACTGAATGGTGAGAAATAAATAGAATTTCTCTAGAACAAAATCCATCGTTTAAATATGTACCAGAAAAGAGGAGTACATACTGTTGTTTATAAAAGGACCACTCAATCATAGAAAAACATCTTGTTTTTGAGGTTAAAAAAAGAACATCTATTATATACATGAAGGAGAGACTATATTTTTTGTTAAAATCTGATCAGGCTATTTATTATTTGAAAATCATATATACTCTTCTATTTTGAGAGAAATAAAGAGTGTTATGAAAAATTTATTAAACAACACAATCAATTTCATGATGTATCAGTAAAAGTGGGCCTATTTTAGTTGGCAAGAGTGAATGGGTGGAATATTGATAAATATTTTCAAATGTTCTTATCATTCTCATAAGCAAATTGTAGACACCATTAAAAATAAAATTGCTGATGAAGCCATCAGTTACAACTAAAGAAAAAGGTTACTTATGTGACAATTTTGAAGCTTAAAAAATAAACAATATATTTGTGTAATATTTGCATCTACAGATTAGTTGAGAAATGTTAACATTTAATGGTTTACAGCATAATTGAAGTCAGGGTCCCAAAAATGATAACCTGTAGAAAATCTATTTCGAAAAAAGTAAAATTCACATCCACTTCGACAAAGAATTGGAACCAGCAGAGGCCATTTCAACTTTGTATTTCCAAACTCAATTTTTTCTCATATCTGTATCACATTTTTCATGACGCTCATTGAATTCTGAAACCTAATTTTGCACTAAATTGACTGACCAGAGCACTTGATTTGAACATATTTACATATTCAAATGCCTTAATAATACTTTTGTTTAAAAAATAAAAAAACCAAAACCATGGAACAAATTTAAGAAAATAAAATATTAGTTTTCTCTTAAAAGGTATAGATTCAAGGAAAGAAAGGATAGAATAGGCTGCAGTTCTGAAGATTTAATGTACAAGGAATATTTTTTTCATGTTTTTATGTACCCCATACATATTTTAAAATTCATTTTGTCAGATACATTTATACCTATTGTTGACTGTGGGTATTTGGAGGCCTAGAATTCACAATGATCCTGCTGCCTCAGCCTCTGGTGCTGGGATTATAGGCATGTGCCACCATGTCTGGCAGGCACTGATATTTATATCTAAACTTTTAGATAGTGAATTTACATGGCTCTATTACCTTTTAAGGAAATATTACATTTGAATGAAACATTACATTGAAATATTACATTTGAATACCTTTGTACATTTGAATACCTTTGTAAACCATACATTAGTAGCAATAAGATACAAGTGGATGCTTTAACAAGTTCTGTTGCTTGCACTGGCTGGATAATGAATAGTTAATACTGTGTTAACAGTATTTGTTTATAAAAGTGACAAAATATTAAAAGAGACACTTATCACTTTTTTTAAGGATAATTTGAGTAACTAAATATTGAGAGAAAATTCAGAGTGGTGTTTGAAATTATAATTGTTTATCAATGTAAGATGGTTTTTGTTTTGTTTGTATTGAGTATGCAAATTAACTATATGACCTTTTAAAAGCATGGCTTTTCAAATTAAAGACCTGGAAATATTTTTAAAATGTAATTTTGATCCAGAAAATCTGGAGTAGGACCTAAGATTCTGTTCAATTTACAAGCATCACTTGAGAATTAGTGGTGATGGTGCTTGTCCATGGACTACACAAAAGTAGCAAGAATAGAGGATAGACTCAAAGATGAACCTTAACAAGCCTAGGCTAGATGAAAATGTGCACACTCATTGTGTGTGTGTGTGCACACGCACGCGCGTGTATGCACACATATATGTCCATGCATTTGTGAATTTTCAAGGAGTGCTCATAATTTTTGTCATATTCTCAAGATGTACGTGACATACTTTTCTGAGCTATGAATCCAGAATTCCTCTGTAGGTTCTTTATATTACTAGGCGGATAATAAAATCAATGAAAAGTTTGGGAAATTCAATATATTTTGTCTCTCTTTTGGATATTTAAAATGAATATTAATATGTTAGACCATTTGGTGAATCTTAGTGTAACTGTACATTCTTAAATTACATAATCTGAATGTTTCCTAAATTAATTTAGTAATAAATTTTTTAAGTGTGACCAAATAGTATTCCATGCATAATAAAAAGATAGTTGTGGGCATTGAACTAATGTAATATCTGTAACTCTGATTTTTTTCACTGTTTTTTTAAGCTGTCTTTCTCTGTGACTCACATTTGTTCGGCTGACCTAACACCATGGTCTTTAAGAACTGGCCTTTTCATTTATGTTCGTCTTTTCCTTCCACATTGCTGTAGCCCCACTTCTTATCATCACTATTAACAACAAATTTGCTTCCTCGAAAAATGCCTTAAGATCTCATTCTCTGACCACCTCTTACTATCTTCACAATCACATATTCTTGAACCCTTTTTGCCAAATTACCTTGTATTTTATTGGAGCATCAAATGCATATTTTCACCCTTTATCTTCTTTTCCTGTCTTAGCTTAGATTTCATTATCTATCGCTATAATTACTCTTCTACTCTCTTACAAAATTTCACCATTGGAAACTGCCTTGTCCAAAGTTATGCCATTTTTCTAGTAAGGACAATACTCAGTGAATAGTTGATGTGACAACATATCATCTCCTTGCCTGTATTTGGGAGAACTCTTATGAGCTCCAGAGCTCCTCACAGAATCGCTGGAGAACTCAATAGTTCATCTTCTTCTTTTGCAATATTTTGCTTTCTTTATTTATGTATAGGTACGTCTTCTGGGAGAACATCCAATATATCTTCATGTAGTTTTTCACCTGAGAATCTCTTTCAAAGAATGAATCTCAGATATTCTCCGTATAAAACAACATATTTGTTTCTAGTTACTCAATTGTTTTTCTTTTCTTTTTAGCATTTATTATCATATAAAATTATAGTGCCTATCTACTTCTTGGTTTTTTGTCATTTCTCTTTAACACAATTTAGGTTCTCAGGTAAATCTGTCTTTGTATTTCAACTCTGTATCTCAAGAACACAAATGATCCTTATCTAATGATAAATCTTGCCTCTTATTTGTTAAACTTCTGAATTCTATATTTATGTAAAATATCACTCTATAATTACTATATTGGAACTAATATTTAAAATATCTATAAATACAGTAATGATACAAATTTAATTTATTGATAAATATCAAAGTTTTAATGTCCCTGAAGGAAAAAGATGAAAAACACAAATTCTAAATGTGTTAAATTTAAAACTTCATTATGATTAACATTTAGAGACCTTAATCTTATATACGCTTTCATTTATATTTTTCTTAATATCCTATTCTATGTTTTAAGAATTAATGGTATGCGATACGTGAAGAAAGATTTCAGAACACAAGACAGTTATTTACTGAAGGCCTATATTATGACAGAAAGGTGTTTTAAACATATTAAACATATCTTAATTTTCAAATGTTGTTTGCAGATATGACATTATTATTGGCAAATTGGCAGAAGAGATTAGAACTGAAAGTAACTAAATATTTGCTGACAGCCACATATCTTATAAATAAAAAAATTTAAATTAATGCTTTTGTGCATTCCTAAGTTGGAAAAGACAACATGCTTCTTTACACCCCTTTGCATGATTTTAGTTTAATGGCTTGAACTCTGGTTGTTTAAGCCACTAAACTGGTCATAAAAAGAACCCAAACTCTAGGGGTCATAAGTGGGATGCTTACTGCAGTTCTGCAGTTAACTCACTATGGCATCTTGGGTGATTTACCTCACCCTCTAGACTTCTATTCTCACATAAAATGAGACAGCTCAATTTTCTTTAAGAGTTCTGTGGGGCTGGGTATTTAGCTCAGTGGTTCAGCAGCCTGCCTCCCAAGTGAAAGGCCCCAAGTTTGATCCCTGCTACCAAAAAAAAAAAAAAAAAGAGTTCTGTGAGTACTAAATGTTTAATAAGTGAGCAAGTCTTGGCAAAAACAGTCATTTTAAGAGCACCACCATATGAAAAAAGATTTCAGAAACAAAGTCCATCTTCTCAATGTAAGTAGCGCTCTGTGGCTATTGGAGTCTGATGATGGTAGAAGCAGGTAAAATGCAGAAATCTGGGAGATGATGTATACCACAGTCTTGATGAAGATTATTACCTATTATTCTAGAAGGCAGAACTACAGTTCCAGCAATGTGGAGACAGCCTAAGAAACAGTCTTGGTAAGTGACCTGTCAGTACTTTGAATGGTCTCAGCTTAAGGACTGAGGATCAGAGGCAGACCGCACTCTGGCAGAGATAAGGACACAGAAGCCATGTTTGGTAGTGCCGGGCCTAACCTCAGAGTGGGCCTACCATGCGCTTGATTTGGTACTAATTTACTGAGTTAACCAAGCAGAGGCTTTGGCACCCTAGGACTGGGTTTGACTATGTACATAAAATGTTTTAGAATTGCTGGAGAAAGGAAAATGGTTCTATATGAAAATCAGAGTACACTGAAGCGGCAGATCTGAAATAGTGACTTTCCCTACAAGGTGATTATTTTCACCCAAGGTTTGTTCCAGGCCAATGCTGTATCTTGTTTTTTTTTTAACCTCCTTATTCTGATTCTTTAGGCAGAGCCTATCTTAATGTATTTAGTTACTTATAAACCTTTCTTCAGAGGTATTACTGCAGCATATTTTTAATCAGAGCATTCATTTTAGAAAATCTTTAAAATACAAATGTATATATCTGTATGTTTATTGACTATTTTACTTACAG
The DNA here is from genome assembly GCF_000247695.1 of Heterocephalus glaber. Next base: position 781,326 of record NW_004624754.1, on the reverse strand, counting down.
ATAGGAATGTGGGCTATAGAAGGAGCACAGAAAAGGGGTGGCATGGAGAAAGAAGGTCTACGGTAGTTAGTGCTTCCTGAATTTGAAAGTTTCTAAGGGCAAAACTGGCAGTGTCAGAACATTCTAAAAGGGCTTCCTTAGGAGGCAATAAAAAATAACAGAACTGTTTACACATCGAATTTTCAAGTGTTGACAGAACTATTTTAATTTCAAAGAGAAAACTGAATATTCAGTTTTGTTTTGCAGTTTCACACACAAATGCAATATGTCTTTAGTGAACACAGCTAGAAGACAGTGACTTATAGTATGGTTACGGTGTCATTATTATCAGGGTTTTTTCTTTGAGTTCTGAATTCATCAGAGCTTTCCCAAATTAAATTCCACAAAATCAGACTTGACAATAAATGTCACATCTATCATACTGCACTAGTATGTTTACCTATACATATTTGACTGTAATTAAATTTTTTTGGTTTCCAATAATAATTACTGAAACAAAAAGAACACCAAGTTAATTTAAATAAACCCAGGATGAATAGGAGATTTTGTGGGAATTTGAATTGGAAATGGTGAAATAAAGTGAGACAAAAATTTAGGAAACACTTAGGTGAACAAGACATGAAGCAAAGTTAGAGCAAGATAAATTCTCAATCCAGAAAACTTCTCTATGACCATTTCTTTTTCTTCTTTTTTTTTTTTTGGTGCCAGGGATTGAACTTGGGTCCTTGCACTTGCAAGGCAAGCGACGGAACCACTGAGCTAAATCCCCGGCCCCAACCATTTCTTCTTATTCATACCTTTTCAGAGATTACTCATTTGAAGACACCTTCATTAGTCATGTTTCTAGATACGAAAAAACTATTTGGTACATAAAATATACCTAGAATATTCATAAAATACAACAGAAGTAGATTTGATATAGTATTAATTGGAGTGAAGGAATAACTCCAGAAAATCCATAATTTTATTTTGGAATAATGTAATTAGTATTTTCAGGTTATTTTGTATATTCTATTATAAACTGTAAGTCAAGGATCTGTCAAGAAATTGAGATTTATGTACTCTTGCTAAGATAAAGTGTAGTAAGAAGAACTGTCTGATTGAATCATGTCTCTCCACTTCCATCAGGGAATCAATAATATATGCATTGTCAGCCATGTTATTACACACTGTTCTTTTGAAATGTTCAGGGTACTCATTATATATTTGAATTGTAGTCATTGACATTTTAGTTTGAAGTTCTTTCTTCTAAGTATTGATTGCCAAAGTCGTTTTCACTACAGTTAGTATTATGAAAAAATAAATGCGGAGTGGCAGGAATATTTATATATCAAGGGGACCTTTATGGCAGAACTAGGTAGGATACTTTGGATAGCTTGAAAAATTAAAATTTGGAGTTTAGAAATAGGGACATTGGAAAATGAGATAAAGGCAAAGATTGTGAAGGAAAATCTCTTTTCATTTTACATTTTTTCCTGATTCCAACTGCCATTGAAAATTAACTGAATGTGTTTTCTGCCACATGGTAGAGCTTTTGTTTTAATGTGACACATACTCCATCAAGATAAAGTGTTGAGTGAACTCTAATTTTTAATTTGAAAGAGGAAAAAGGCCACCACTTAAAAAAATGGGAATGTGTACAAAATCAAGATTTTAAAAGTAATTTGAAGTGTCAGAATGAGTTGAGTATGTACAGAATGAGTGGAAACATGATTTTTAGCTCAAAATAAATATACACCTAGCTTCAAAGCCACAGCTAAAGAACCAGGGAGAGAAGGAATATTCAAATAATTGGGGTAATCTGAAAAGCAGCAGTTTTCAATGCAGTTCTTTTACTTTCTTATTATCACAGTATAGTGATATTGTATTCAAGTGGCCCCATCCACTGGATTATGTACATAGGCTGCTTACAGTGAAGAGGTGAAGGAACAGTGAACGTCATCAAAATATGTTTTTGAGATATGTTTTGAGTAGAGTAGAAAGTACATAATAAAAATGATGAATTGATTCAAATCTTCCTTTCTATTTTTTTTAAGTACAATTTTTTAAATTATCTATATAGCTAGAATAATACACTTTTAAGAAAACATTGTGCTAAAATTAATTGGGTGTTTTCTACTATCACATAAATCTGTTAGCTGATGTTTCATTTTCTTGGACTGTCAGACAATAGACATTTATTATTATCAAAGGGGCCTTCTAAAGAGAAAATTCACAGTTTTTTAAAAAATAAAACAAAGCAATTTAATGAGTTTTAGATAAGCAAAATTCTTTGAAAGAAATTTTGTTCAAAAACCTTTTAAAACACGGCAAAACATATAAGCAAAATCCACTTTTTATAATGAGGAAGGTGTATGGTTACTTAACTGAGTAATCATGAAAAATTTATCTCTATTGTAATTCACAATGATATAATTATACAATAATAGCAGCACTAAGAAGTGTTTTAGGGCAAATCGCTTGAGTGAAATTTCTGAGTTCAGTCCTGCCTCTACCAGTCTAATACTGGTATTTGAACTTGGAACAGGTTACTTGATTAGTGTTTGCCTCTATTTCTTTGATAAGGATTAAGGTAATCATAGTAATTATTTCTTTGTGTTCTTTGGAAGATTAAAGGAGATAATAATACATGAACAATGCCTTGTATATACAAGTACTCAAGATTACCTTATTATTATACCTGTAAGGCCTTTTTTTCGTACAGTTGCAAGTTTAAAGCTCTCAGGCAATAGATACAGAAAAGAAATTCACATAAATTTTGAAATTTTCCCTGGGGCATTGGAAACTCAGACAAAAAAATAAGCTTATAGAACACACATATTATATGAATAGTACAGTAAGAAAATCTATCAACTGACATAAAAGCCCTACTATAATTTCTATTTGATTCTCATTCCTTATGATAATGAATAAGATGGCTTAAAATAGATAAAAAGGGGAGAGGGTCTTGGTAGCTATTTCTCCATCATATCAATGGGTTATGACTCTTCTGTAATCTAAATGATGACCCTCCAAAGGGAGGCAGGACTCCTCTGGGACCAGGAGGACACATATAGTTGAAAAACATTACCCAAAATTATTTTCATGTGTCCTATGCCCTTTTATTATTGCAAATATCTGCGCTCAGCTACATTCTTTCCTTCTTCCTCATGGAGAGATTATATGGTTGATTACACTTTTAGAGAAACTTGTTTTTCCCTCCCTAAGCTATAATGTTGAACAAAAACTGGGAGGAAAAGATGTGAGAAATCCAGTCACTGATATTCTGACCAAGAGATGACATGGGGAAAATTAGAAAATTTGTAAATTTGTAGTCTGATTTAAGAGGCAAATTGCCAATAAAAAGCTTAAACTTGGAAAAGCAGTGCTGCACAACCCAGCAACACTAGATATCTGAGTTCAATCCATTATATGTATGGTCTTAGTTACTTTTCTCATTGCTGAAACAAAATACCTGACTTCCAAAGTTAGAGGAGCCAGCCACCTCTGAAAAGCCCCACTTATGAGTGCATGAGGCTTTAGGGGGACATCTAGACAAAAGCCATAACATGTACTGCTCAAATGTGGAATGTAATGAATGAGTAGGAAATGCAGATAGTACCATCATCCAGAGGAAGTCTCTGGGGAAAATGTTCAGGAGCTATTTATATGATCTTTGAGTTGGCACATGTGTAAGATCTTTGAGCCAAATATATAGAAGAGGAAGAACACTGGACACAGATGAATGCAGCCAGCAATAATAAGCTTTAATATAACTAGTTCTAAGATAACTTTTAGAGCTGGAGACATTATCATCTTGTTAAGAAAAATTTAAAAAGTAGGAAACATTTTAAATTACATGCACTATTAATGCATAAGGGTCATTTTCAACTCATTCTATTAAATATTTCTTAGGCAATCCCGTTATAATTGAAATAATAACAAAATTTACTGAGTATGTGCTATGTTCCAGACATAAGGGCAATCAGTATACATTACCTAATTTATAATCACAACCCTAGACTTTCATTTTGAACATTTTATCATAAAGCTTGACTAGTTGTCTGCCAGAGCTGTGTAAAAAGCGATGTGCCATAGTTATTTGACAACTAAAACATTGTTTTCATTCCAATAAGTTTTTGGAATCTAGATAAAGAGCCACACTTTTTTCCTTATAGTAATAATGTTAAACCCCAATTGGCAATTCCATTGAAACAGCATCTTGCTTAGCTATTCTGTATCTCTTTCTTCATAATAAGAAAAAGGTAGGTTAGTACTGTTAATCTTGATATGTCATGTGAAGCTGTGGGAATGAAGCCAAAGGAGCAGTGGAGACCCCAGGAAGTCAGAGATGCAAAGGACATAGAATGTTTGCCAAGGAAAGCAGCAGGCATGTATGGAACCAGTCCAATAGAAAGGCTATGTGGGGTGCACCCTGCAAAGCTATTGGGGAAGGGATGCCCAAACACATCTCCCCACCATGTACTTGGAATGCTGGATATGGAACTATAGGACTTAATATTTACTCTGCTAGATTTTGCTCTTGCTTTGTCATTCCCCTCCTTTGGGATGTGAATGTTTCCCCCTCTTCCATTGTACCTTAGGATTTTGTAAATTGTTTTTAATTTAAAGAGTTTCACAGCTAAGAATTTGCTTTGATTCTCAGAGGAGACATTGACTTGGACATTTGAAAAGTGCTGGAACTGTTGAAACTCTAGGAAAGGGACTATTTTATTTTCAGTTGTATGCATGACAGTTGCACCATGTTAAGCAAAATCATTAACATGCTATTTTCTTTATTTGCCAATTTAATATTGTTTAAGGAGCTGTATCTTGTCAAATCAATAAAGGTTAGATTGTGACTGTTAATTGTGATATCAACTTGACTGGAGTAAGATGCACATAGGGAATTAATAATTACACACTTCTGGGCAAATCTGAATGGGTCATGGTGCTGTGTAATGTATATGCTGTCTTGCTCCTTCCTCTCTGGCCCTGTTACATTGCTCTGCTTCCTGTCCACCATGAACTGAATGTCTTTACTCTGACATGTTTTTCTGCCATGATATTTCTCCCTTGAAGCCAGGCAACCATGAGCTGAATTCCTTGAAACTGTGAACCAAACAAAACCTCTTCTCCTTTATGTTCTGAATGTCAGAAATTGTGTCCTAGTGACAGGAAATTGTACTAATACACATGGGGTGTGCATACAATCCTATACAATTTACTTTTGCTTTAGGGCACCGCAATTACTCCTCCCCTCTATAGACCAATAATTTGGAATGTTCTGCCTCTGGCTACTTTTTGTGAATCTCAGGAGTCTTCTGTAGGCTTTTATGCAAATGTGTTAAAATTTCTTCTCTGCAACACTTGCAATATGTTCTTATCTTTACACTTATTGTGTAATTTAGTATCTTTCCCTCAGTGGGGTTTAAAAACAAGACTGGACATAAAATATTATTACTAAAGTCACTAGCATATAATAGAAACCTAGCAAATATGTAGTATACACATACTAATTATCTGCATTATGAATAATTTCAGGTGCCTGTTAATTGATCACATATTAAAATATTTGTAAGCTGAATATAATTTTCAAAGTAATTAATGACATAAAAACATAAGAAAAATGCCTATGCAGTTAGTGATTTTTTTGTTTTTGACATTTTTTATATTTCTGATACTGTCCTTGGTGCTGAAGAATCAAGAAATTAAAATATCAGTGATTTCCTTCAAGGTGTTCATAGTTCACAGGAAGATAAATAAAGAGAGATTTGGGCAGCCGGAACACTGATAAACTCTATGCATCTAGTCAATAGTTTCAATAATGAAAAATGCACATAATTAAATTCAGTTCAATCTCTAATATATTCCTATTGGATTAGTGATTCTTATGTTCTCTGAATTTATCAGTAATGTAAAAATATAACATGAAGTAATAACAACTACCATATTTACATAATGAATTTTATATGAGATACTTTACATTCATATGAGATGAAATCAGTTCCTATTTTGTTTAGCAGCATTTTAATTACTTCTTTAAATATATTTCCAAAATGAGAGAATTTACAGTATGGACCATGAGTATTTTTCATCTTGTCTGTGTTAACCTTACGACCAGAATCAGACAATGAGTGAATGATTATAATTTTAAAAAGCTCAGGTAAATAAAAGGGTGAGTAGTGTTATGGTTTATATCTGGATATTCCCCTAAAGTCTCATGAGCTCATAAGTGGGGCTATTAGGAGGTCACTGGATCATGGAGGCATGTTGCCGTAAACCACAATGAGAAGTCTATGTGAATAGTAATTCTATTGAAACTTACAATGATTTATTTCTTTCCTCATTTTTGATTTTCCATGTTGTCTTTTACAACATTTTTTCTCATAAATATTAAGTCTAATGAGTATTAAAATTATACACATGTACATACTATATATGTCTATGTGATTTTGTATCTGTGTATGAGTTTAGGATTTCTGTTGTTTAAAAGTTGTAAGTTATTGTTATATTTAGAAGCACATAATTGAAGTTATCTATTTTAATAAAGAAGTAATTTAATAAAGTATTTAATAAAGAAATAAGTAATATAAACACGTATGGGCTAACAGTAAAATTTAAGATTGCTGTAAACAAATTTTGTTAGTAATATTAAGTGAATGTATTCTTTCATGACAATGGCAATAAATTATGAATTATAAAAATTAAATCCCTGAATGGTGAAAGTGTAAATTATATAAGTTGATTATGAACTTAGATTTAGCATCATTAAAATCTGATTAAATACATATGATTTCATTCATTGAAAATGTAATGACATTAGGACTCATATAGCAATTTTCTTAAGATAATACCATAGAGTTGGAGAAAAAAATTCTATATTTTGGCTTGGTGTACCTTGATAAAAGATGACATTTGGATAATGTCAAATCTAAAGTTTGATATGAATATCAAGTATGAGAAAAATAGCCCAGTTCATATTTAAGTTCTTTGATGATTTTACAAGGTACGACAACTTCCCTTTTTGCATATGTACTATGTGCAAAATTACCATGGAATGCAGAGCACCATATATTTAACTTCACTTACAGTTCACTATAAAAATCAAACACAATTTTTATCAGTTAGTCTATAATATTTGAAAGTCCTGCATTTTTTAAATGGTATTGTCTATGTGTTCAGTTTCTAAACATTTTGAGAATTCACTACAGCATAAGACAAAAGAGACATGAAATTCATAAAAATAGATCAGAGCACATAAATGCATAATGCTGAGAAAGTATCCACAGTCAGATTTAACTGATATTTCATTAATGTGGATAATATCCAAGTTTATGCCAATATTGTAAAATCATATGAGAAAAATAAGTGTAATTATAGCTCCATTAATTATTATCTTATAGCTAGCTTAAGCCCAGGTAGACCACTAACCCTAATAATAGACAATGAAATAAGGATCATGTATACCAGTGGAAATTACTATTTGCAGTTCAGCAAACATGACTGGAAAGGGAAATAAAATAGAAAAGGCAACAAAATGAAAATTAAAGGAAAACGAAATCAGAACAGATGTTGAGAATCTGTTTTTCATGCAGAGATGCTTAAATGTGGAGAACAGCCTTCCAGGCAAAGTTGCTGAGATAATAACACTGAACTTGTACAAGATGGTTTGATTAGAGTTCAGACAATGGAGGTTTAGAAGTGAAAGGAAATTAAGCTGTGTAGGCTAATGGCTCTTTGCATTTTTAAAAAATATTTTACATCTTTATTCAAAATATTGAATAAAGATTGAAATTTCACGGCTTTGTATTTAGTTTCAACCTCACAAATCTCAATTATTTCCATTTTTATATTTTTAAAAAGCTATCTCTTATTACTACCAGCAGTTTTCACTGTCTGTTACCTTCCTTCCTCATTTCATTATCACTGGCCTCATTCCAGTACATCCACGAGCTTCCCCCTGTGTGAATCCTTATTGTATGAACATTGTTCCATGTCTACTTTATTTCATCATGTTTGAGTCTTGGTAATCATCGCTTCTAAATACAACACTTTATAGATAGTTTATACTGGTCACATGCAGTCATTGTAATCATTAAACATATGATTGCTGCTTATGCCAATTTTCTCATTAGAAACTTTTGCTTAAGATAAAATGTATTTTAAACCACAGACTTAGGAAACAAAAGAATTATTTTTTTTAATCTTTAAATAAGAAACTTGAATTTTCATGTCTCACTTTTCCTAAATCTGATCTAACATGAACTAAGTTATCTGTACCAAAGGCTATCAAATGTACATTGCATGTCTTGAAAGAATCAACTTAAAATGATTAATATGTACAGGGAAGAACATGTCTTGTAAATCCTTAATATGCTACCTAATAGAAACAATATTTGTAACTTTGTTATGTAACATAAAATTCTTCCAAGGTTTTCAAGGAAATTCTGAAAATTTTTTTACAGAAATCATTTAGCTTTTATGTAAATGTCACTCTAGCAATAAATCCCATAGCAAGTCAGTTTCTTATCTGTAAACTCTCATTTGAACATATGCATGTCATTTTGGTAGGGAAATTGGTCCATCTCTATACCCACAATTATCAAGGAACAGTAAACTTGAAAATGTATTTATACAAAGGCTTAGACATACACATCGTGATTAATTTAACCTCAGTGTGAGAATCCAAGGTATATAATACAGTGATATGCAAACATAAAAAAGAAATTAGAAAAAGAAAAAGACTGATACTGCTTTCCTGTGTATAGACCTTTTTTTTTTTTTTTTTGGTACCGGGGATTGAACTCGGGTCCTTGCGCTTGCGCAGCAGGAGGTGAAACCACTGAACTAAATCCCTGGCCCTGCTTTCCTGTGTATATTTACATGTGTGGATAATATCCAAGGTTATGCCAATATTGTAAAATCATATGAGGAAAATAAGTGTAATTTTTGTCCCCTTTATTTTATAGCTAGCTTTAGCACATTAAGAACATTAGCGTGTTCCTTGTAGTAATGTGTTTGGGTGTTTATTTCTTGAAATGGTAAAGCACAGACTGATTTTTTTTTTTTTTTTGCCATTTCTTATATTTAGCAAAAAACCCTGTGATAAGAACTCTGTAAATATCCAATGAATAAATGATATACTGAATTAATATGAATAAATGTATATGTACAAATTGAATTTAAAAAGTTTACAATTGCAATCATTTTTCAAGCAGAAAGAGAGAGAGAAAAATCAATTAATAAGAACCAAAGGTGTTGAGGTTTGTGTGGGAATTTTAGTGTTACACAAAGAATGATCAGAAAATAAAATAAATATTTATTTTTTAAAAATATACAGTATAGTGCAAAAACATTTCCATCAGTTCCCCTCACTTTGAATACACTTATCCCATTGTTCTTTGCACTTTCTGAGGCAAGTCTGGAAGTTGTTTTTCATGAGGGTCTTTATGAGTTTTGATCAAAATACAGTGAACCTGCTAAAGTGACATCCAGCAGTGTATGCATACACATAATGAAGTATTTAGCCAGAAATAAATAATTTATTCTTTACTTAGCCATAAAGTAGGATATATATGAGTTATTTATAGGAAATGGATGTACTTCGAGACCACAATGCTAAATGAAATAAATCACTCACAGAAGGTAAAATGTTGCATGGCTTCTCTTTTATTGGAAACAAGAAATAATTAAGGATTAAAATAAAAAGTAGATAATAGGAAGCAGGAAGATAGACTTTGTGGAGATGCAAAGAGTATCTAGGGATGGAGGGAGATGGAAGGAAGGGGAGGGGGAAGAAAGTAAAAAAGGAATCAAGATGCGATATAATACAATATGTAATATACCAATTCTCCATGATGAATTAGCCTATTTTGTATTGCAAGCATATATTAATTAAAGAGAAGAAACAAAATGAAACCATAAAGCACTATCTATATCTATATCATCTATATCTATACCATTGCAGGGGGTTCCCAGCCACCTTATTCCTCAGGTCATCGTTCCTGGCACTCTTACTTCTGGCTCTTTCCCAAAGTCAAAATGACCGTGAAAGCTAAGTGTTTTGAATCAGTTCAGGACATTGAAGCAGCCACGACAATGCCACTAAAGACATTCCGAAAAAGGGCTTCCAAAACTGCTTCAGAAAGTGGCAAGAATGATGGGATGAAGGTGTTCGACACATAGAGGAGTACTTTGAGAGAGATTAATGGCAATCTGTCTTTCACTGTAATATATTTTTTAACTTGAACATACTTTTTAAAATCACACCTCATATTTATTTTGGCAATATGTAGTTAATAAATGAAGTGTTCTTAGTTAATAAGTTCTCGTTAAGGTTCTCTGTTAAAGGAATAGTTAAGAATGTTTACCTATGATTATTATGCATTACATAATAGATTTATTATTAGTGTTATTTCAATCAGAAGCTGTGATTCAAATTTATTATATTAGTCTATAAACACATGTTTGTGCATGAAAGTATTTTTGTTGCTAAAAAGAAACTTACCTGAGATTAATTTGAGGACTCTTATTGACCTGTCTCCACTAATTGATTGTATAGACTGAAGAATTAATTGATTTCTCTGAAATCCTCAGTGAGTGTTTTCAGTGATTTTTGTTGAAGTTATGGCTGAACTTTTGATGAACATTTTGATATCTTCCCTAGAAAATGAAAGTAAGTGGGAGCGTGGGGGCTATGACAGCTTTCAATTAGATAGCTCTCCTACAGCATCCCATAAACTGGATTCATTTAAAAAGTGTTAAAACATGTCAGCAACTTTAGGTGTCACTTTCACAAAGATATCCAACTTATAATTGAAAACCTTTTATGAATATTTTCCAAAAATTATAATCCATAATTTCACTTTAGTGATTGCAAGATTTGTTAAAATAAACTTTAATAAGCATTGTCATTAACTATTTTGCCGTGATTACATCCTAATTATCAGATAAAAATTTATTAAATACAACCAAAAGTGTTTTTTATTATCACTCTGTTAATACTTAAATAAATTTATATTCAGTATGATTTTGTATTCATTGTATGTTGTCAGAGTTAAACCTGAATGTCAAGCAAAAATATATAAGTTGGGGTGGGGGATTTAGCTCAGTGGTTCCACCGCCTGCCTCAGAAGTTCAAGGTCCCGAGTTCGATCCCCAGTAATAAACAAACAACCAAACAAACAAAAAACCTCAACAATATGTAAGTACACATAGACTCAAGAAATAAAGAACTCTTAAATAAATCACTGATGTTAGTAAAATTGGGATTTAGTTGAGGGATTATGGCTAAGATCCATTAAAGAAGCTTTTGTAGAGCTTTTTGGTAACAGAAAATACATAGAAAGGCAAATGATACACATAGACCTTGGAAATCTGAGTTAAAACCCAACTTTGAGTTCTCTGGAAGCAACATACTTACCCTATACATTTTAAGCTCGATGGTTTAGTCTTGATTTTGTTATTAATCTGCAATTTGCAGTTATTACATTTAGTTGTTTAGCGACCTACATTATGTTCCTGATTATTTTGTGAAAAACACTGATTTAGGGGTTAAAATATTGTGCCTTCGGTTTGTTTTTAACCTCATGGACTACATTGTCACAATTGTAGTACAAGAGTTAAAGTTTAAGAGTTTAAGTATCTTTGAAACAATTACAAAGGAAACAGAGGAGGAGAATTTGTCTAATGCAGAAGGGTCAGCTTTGCCATGTTTTTCTTTTTTGGCATTTGAAAGCAAAATACAAGAGATCTAAAAAATTTCAACAAAAAGGGGTTTGTGTCTGACCTTAGCATAAATCCATTGATTAAAGAAGTGACCTCCTCTGAGACATAGCTCCAATAATAATCTTGTGCTTTACAATAGCCTTTTTTTCAATATGGAGAAATACGATATTTGAGAAGGTAATCAAAATAAATGAAAAGTGTACTTTTCTGAGGAAAAAGAAAAAATTAAGTAAAATTTACAAGTTTACAAGTAAATCATTTGTTCTTAACATTCCTTTGAGTTTCTGTTCTGTGTGCCACATACGTCTAGGACTTCACTATAACTAGTGCCAAATTTGCATATGCCTTTGTCCAAAAGTACACATTTCATAATTAGGACACCTATGTTTTTCTATATTTTGAACCAAGAAGAAGGTATAGCCCCTAAATTATTACTGACTACTTATACAAGAGGATTTAGCCATAGAGGCATCCAACATTAGCATTCAGTGTGCAGGAATCAAATGGTTTTATTACATAATACAGAAGAATTGCTCACTACTGTCTGTTCCTGCTGACAGTCCTGATGTTCAATCTGGTAATATCCTCAAAGCTATTTCTTTTCTTTTCTTTTTTTTTTAACCCATTGCTTTTTTATTAGATGTTAATAGGCTCTTGGTCTATGGGAGAGGAAGCAGTGGGACAATTAACATGAAAAAGCTCAGGAGAATCAGTGGAAGAAAGTATAGTCTGAATGAGAATGCCTAAGGTTTGCTTTACTTTTTTGTTTATATTGTCAAAGTAAGGGTGGCATAAAGTGCACAACCTAGACTTTTGGTTGTATACCAGAGTGGCTAAATAGCTGAAGCACAAGGTTCATTTGTTAATTTCGTCTTTTTGGCCATCTTCCTTGTTGATACCTCTAGAATTCATACTTTAGAATCTCTCCAGCTATGACAGATCCATGCAGACTCAGAATATTAACATCATTAAAGTACTGTCCAAGTGAGCCTTGTAATATTAAAATTGTCCCTCTAAAAATGTAGAGATATCATAAACATACTCTGAAAACTTATAATGTATACAGCTCTATAGTATAATATTACAAACAATACATTGCACTACTTATATAAAATTTAGAAATTATTTTAAAGCTATCATTTCCTCTTTCCCATTTTGCATTTAGGACAATTGAATGATATAAGTATATGATCATTATGTATCAAAGCCATTTGAGATTTTAAGATTTATAGGATCTGAGCAGGTTGGACAAACCTTAATTTTGAGTTATGACTCATTTACTATAACTGAGTCATAGAAAAGTGCTTATCTGCTCAAAGCCACAATTTATTTATAAAACTGAAATGTAGAAGATGATCTTCTGGAATTTTATGAATAAAGAAATGATGCCCACATGTTGCCTAGCAATACCTGTCTCAGAAACAAGAGACACTCAAAAAGTATTTGTAAAAAATTTAAACAAAAAATGTCCAAAGGGGTAGGGGAATTGGGAGGGGAAGAGGAATGGAAAGAAGGGAAAGGAAATATTATGAGAAAAGGAAAAAATGGAAACAAAGTCTATGGAAATAGGGAAGTGTGGAGGGGGTGAAGGGAGGACAGGGAATGGGGTAAAAATAAGAACCAAGATACATCATGTACAGGTACAAGCACTCAATGATAAATGTAAATGCATTGTATACCCAAAATGTACAAATAAAAGAATTTAAGAAAAAAAAAAAAAAAACAACTCAAACAAACAAAGAAAAAAAAGATACATATGAAGGATAGAAGAGTTGGGGAAAGAAAACTGACAACTTTTCCTTAATTATACTCAGGAAATTTGATGTCCAAAATTTCTACTATTTTAATTGTAGACATCGGTAGATAATTCATGTTGTTGAATATATAGAATTTAATGTTATTAATTTTCTTCTAATCTTAGAAGTTAAACAGAGTGCTTATTAAAGTTCTAAAGCAGACTTAGCCCTGAGCGTAGAACATTTGAAGAATCTCCTCTGTGTTACTATTGATGAACCTATATCGAGGCATTCTTAATAATTAAATGGTTTACATTAGGATTTATCCATGTTGCAAATTCTCTGAGTTTTGACCTACATTTATTAACACATATTCAACAATTGTGTCACTCCAAATAGTTTCATTATGCTGAGTATCTCCAGTGTTCTGTTACTCATCTCACCACTTTTCCTCTGCACCCACGGTACTTCGTCTTTTTATTATCTCTATAACTTTGCCATAATGATGTAGCCTTTCTAGATGGTCTCTCCTGTAAGCAATGTTCATTTACATTTGCATCATAATTTTTCTTGGTGTAATACCTTGTTTATTTGTATGACATTCTAAACATTTTATTGTCTCTGTGTTCCACAGTTCAGTCATTCACCTATTGAAGGATAACTTCATTGCTTCTAAGTTTTGGCACTTATAAATATAATTGTTATTAACATTCATGTGCAGGTATGGATGTCAGTTTTCAAATTACTTGCATAATTACCAAGGAGTGTGATGCTGGCTTGTATAAGAAAAATATGCTTAGTTTTGTAAGAAATAGTTAAACTATCTTCCAAAATGGCTCTATCATTTTTCATTCTTTTCAGTAATGAATGAGTTTCTGTTGCTTCACATCCCCGCCAGTATTTGGTGTTGTTTACGTTTTAGATATCAGTCACTTTAAAGTGTACAGTATATTATATTAATTATGATCCCTCGATTGTATATGATCAAGGTCATTTTTTCAAATACCAGTTTGTCCTCTTTGTATTTCCTTGGCAAGATATCTGCTCAGATCTTTTATTCATTATTCGAGTAGTTTGTTTTATTATTAGTGAGTTTTCAGAATTTTCAGAATGTAAACCTGAAACCACTGTTTTGTCATTTGTTTTGCAAATATCTTTTAGTCTGGGATTGTCTTTTAATTCTATTCCAAGTGTGTTTTCAGAGCAGAAATTTTTGTGAAGCTCAAACTATTTTTTTCTTTCATTGATTATGCTTTTGGTATTGTCTTTATAAATTCCTCAGCAACTCCAAGATTACCTAGGTTTTTCTTTTGAACTACCTTACAGGAGGTTTATAAAATTTAAGGTTTTTCATTTTAAATACTGTTCTATGGTTCAATGTGCAGTTTTTGCATTACACCCCCCAGATAGACAGTAGCTTCTAAGACAAAGTATATAGTTTAAGAATTTTTTTGAAACTGAAAGCATGACTTACGAATTTAAAGTGTGCATGTGTTAAAAATGTGAGAAATACCAAGGTAAGACTTTTAAAAAGAGAATTGGATGAAGAAAGAATGGTTCAATAAAATATCTCATTTAAAAACAAAGCTAGTTCATGCCCTACAGACCAATAAAACTATAACCTTTAGATCTATCTTTTCTGTAAGAAATTACTCTCACCTCCACTAGATAAAAATTTATTTTAATTATTGTGTGACAAGAATCATTTACATGGCTGTGAGTTTTAGTTTTAAGAAACACAGTGAACATCTGTCCCTATAGAGTTATAAAATATCCTAATCAACAATTACAATTAGCTGGAACAAAAGTACACAATCCTTGGAAGATAGATATTTGCCAGTTGAGACTGATTTGTACTGTCTACCCAGCAGGACTCTGAAAGGACAAGCAATTGTCCATTTTATTCTTTCTATGGTTTTGATAAGTTTCTAAACAATTTTGTAGAATAAGCTATTGTAGAATCCCACTTAAAACCTATTGAATGAAATATGTCTTTAGTGACTCTTTTTTGGGTTTATTTCTTTAAAATTTTGTGCTCAAGTATAGCAGTTACTACGTATTTAGTTAATAACTAATTTCAAAATAACAACCTTGGACTATTTTTTTAAATTTTTTATTTTCAAAGGTAAATCATGTAGGTCTCAATTCTCTACAAGCTCAGTGATGAATACATAGCTTGTAGGATAGAGAAAATGGGCAAACTTTTCTGTA
Organism: Heterocephalus glaber; assembly: GCF_000247695.1. The sequence continues at coordinate 765,670 of NW_004624754.1, read as the reverse complement.
AATGTTTACAAAACTTTATTAAATTATAAATTAGAAATAATTTTTACTATAGGAATTTGGGAAGAATAAAAGGCAGTGAAGCAAAAATTAGTTCTCTCTGGTTTCTAGATTATAAACCTTCTCCAGACAGGAACTGTGCCTCATTTATGTTATGTCACCTACATTTTCTAACATACAGTAAGACTTCAGTTGAGGAGAGGAGACAGAGGAAAGGAGTTAGGATGGAGAAAAGCAATGGAAAATTTTAAATATTTTACTTTTAGCTATATATGCTCATTAATCTCAAAGTATGCTTGATAAAAATCTCTGTTGAACATTAATTTGGAAGCTAATTATTATGAAAAAATTCTTGCAAAAACAGAAATTTTGGCCATCAGGAAGTAGATATATAAGCAACAATTAGTGTATGTATCAGTGTGTTTTATTTGCTTTTAGTGTTGTATGATTTTGTTAAAAGACAAAGGAAAATTACTGTTTTATGTTTGCTGACAACTTGTGTAGTTATGTGTATGATAGAACTTGTAACAGGTAGAGTTCCAGGTGAGCAAAAAGAGAAATATGGCTTTTTATTAGTAGTACATGTTTGCTGTATGTGAAGTTTACATTCATTATAGAGAATAGGTACATACATATAACAATTCTTGGTTTTCTGTAATTAAACTTATCCTAATTCATTCTCAGATCTCCTATACAATGGATGGCTAACTTTAATCTTGCTGATTTAGGAAATTCATTCTATTTTAGATCATTATTCAGTTTCTTTAGAAAAAAATTCAATATCCTTTTCTCTTGTTCTTTCCTTTTACTCAGATTTCTTTGTCTTATATATCCAGATAGTAGGGAAGCAAACTTGATGATATCACCACGTTGTTGGACTATACCACAAACTATAGCATAAACTTCCTCTTAATGCTTTGCCACTGACATATTTAAAGTCCAGCTTTAAGAATAAAAAAAATTAGCTCTCAACAAAGTCTAGCTTATGCATTTCATCTATTCTGTGGTCTATAGATCTATAAAATTCTACTTTGGAGGTCAAATGACAATAAAGTCACTGTTTATTCCCATTATATTTTTTGTTTTATTTTCAGCCTTCCCTAAGGCTATAGAATTGATTTTCAATTTTTGTTTTAATTGGGGAAAATAATATTTGATAAAATTATACAATTTTGTATAAAAAACTGAATTTTTAAATCTTATTGTGATATACTTACTGCAGTTATGGAAGACAGAGTTAGCCAGAAAAGTTAACAACAAATATCAGTTCCTTTTTTTGCCCTTTGTAATACTGTTTTCCAACATAATAGAAATCATCTTTTGCATCTCAGGGTGGCAATAAGATGATTGATGGAAATTGCTAGTAATTTAGCAATTCTCTGCTCTTAAAATAATGCACTTCAGCATTTGCACTAACACTGCGATATTCCACCCCTCACCTCAAATCAAATGTTAAGCTGAAGCTCTAAAGGTGTTAAGACAAATCTTCCTTATGTGTCAATTCTTCAAAGCATAATATTCTCAATGTGCTTCCTCTGTAATAATGTATTCACTTTTTAACCACATTTTTAAATGATGCAATTTTTTTTAGTCCCAGTGCATCTAGAGTTGAGAAAAATTAATGAGAGGCAGAACTACTAATGACTTTTGGTGTGTCTAATGACTAAGCCCATTCCATCAGCAAAATCTTAAGGGATACAATTGTAGGGAGTTTTACACAAGGTACTTGGTGCTTTTTTTTTTTTCTCCTAGAGGTTTGCAGGGCTCTATAGCTAGACACAAAAACTCCAACAATTTTTGAAGGTCTTCATCAAAATATGAAAAACAACACAATACTCATTTTTAAAAATTTGTTTAATATGACAGTTGCTCAACATTTTGATTTTCTTTTTCTGGAAGAGTACGCTTAGAATTCCAGGCAAATAGATGTTGCTAACATTCTGTAAAATATTCAGGGTAATAGGAAAATGTCAGTAGAGTGGAAAATGTGCAAGCCTTTCCTAATAGTTTTGTTCTATTTTTAATTGGAGTAATTCCAAGATCATATAGGCATCATCTCTAACATTCTTGTTATAACTGTCTCAGATTCAGTCTGTTATATGCTTCTTGCCATTTATTTCACTATTCATTTTTCATATTGTGTATGTTCATGTAGGACTTTTATTTCTATATCTGACATTTCCTGGATAATTCTTCAGTCTGATTAACACTATGTCTCTGACAGCATTATTTAGTTTCAAAGAATAACCATACAACTTTCTGTGATGCCAAACAAAAAAATTTGAAAATCTGTGTTGTGTTTCATTCTTTGCTCCAAATAATAAAATAAATAGATAAGCATATGTATCATTGCTCTACAGAGGAGGTGACAGCTCAATTCAGGGATAGTGAATATTCTTTGTGTGAACAAAATTCTTCTGCACAAAATTTACTTGGAAAAACGTAATTTGTCACAGCTATGATTTCATCTTTAATTAAACAGATAATAGTTTGTCAGCCAAATAATCTAAGAATGAGCATTGTTTTTTCCTAAATTTAATTTCATTTTTATAAGACTGAGCAAAAATGACACTGAAATAGAAAATTAAGCACTAATAGTGAATAAAGATTAAACACTCATTATATGCCTATATGTTTTGTTTAGAAAGATTTACAGATATACCTGGAAAAAGATAGCTTTTTAATAAGTCATTAAAGTGCACATCTGTGGATTAAAAAATCTTGTTAATTATTGTGCCTTCTGCATTTAAACTTCAATTACATGGGAGATATGATAGTCATGATTCACATGTGTTTTCTGTTGAGAGGTAACCATACCTAAATTTGTTATAGGCCTTAAAATGATACCTTCATAACTGAATGCTACAAATCAGGTTAAAATCCTATTGCAGTTGTAGTAAATACTTTCAGTGTTTAACTTTTAAATGTAAATGTACTTGATATAGGGTAAATTGACTAAATTTGGGGCTTCATAAATATTTTCATCTATGTTAATAACTTGTGGTTTAGGATTTAGAAAAAGTAATTTATTACTTATGTCTTTATAAAAGGGCTTCATTCATTCAAAATTCTTGTTATCCTAAAACTATGTAGTCTGTAATGAATATTAAATACATCAAGTAATAAGATAAAATTTCTGCCAGCAGATAATACAGCGTACTAGAAAGATAATCTTATATATACATCATTAAAACACAGGAAGAGGTCCTAATGGAAGCATATCAGCCTCTTCATGGGAACATCAAACAATGTGGAGCCAGGTGTTTCTTGTAAGGAATGAGTCAGTATAGATTTCCTAAGAAAGAAACATTTTGAATAGTATATTGAAAAAAACAGTAAGAGTTGAACAAGCAGACCAAATTGATAGGCAGTCTGTATCAAGGTTCCAGTGTGCCCATAGGACAGAAGCATGGAAGAAAAATGGAGGATTTTGAGAATCATAAAATACATGTTAAGGAAGTATAAGGGGCCTGCAGAAGAATGATAGAAGTCACCTAAAAAGGTCATCAGGGATTTTATTCTGTGGGAGTTTAATTTTAATCTGTAAACATTAAGGGAAAATTGTGAAGTAGGAAATTGTATTATGAATTATTGGGCTCTGTAGATTACCATTAAATATTAAACACATATACACAAGCAAATTGAGAGAGAATCAAAAAGAGAAAGAGATAAGAACAGCAGAGGGAGATAATGACATGTTCTGGAATACTGAGACATTTTTGTTGTAATTATTTTTTCTATGTGCTTTTAAATAATAGAATCTTTAAAGATTTCAGGTGAAAATTCATGAGTAAAAGCAAGAAGCCAAAACACTGATTCATTTAGTAGTTTTTTAATTTATTAAAAATACCTTTGCCCATGTTTGCTCATATTGCACATATATGCTCATCTCTCAATAGTTTCTGAGGGAGTATCACTCATTACATAGGAAAAGAAAATATTGTACTACTATAATAAGTATCCTGTCTTCATGACAAAACATCCCAAGAGAAGAGAGGAGATTTTGAAACACTTTTCAGAGTAGGCATCTTCCTCTAGGATTCATTAGCTTTTATGTATTCTTTTAAAAGTGTGTATGTGTGTATGAGAACATTTTCATCTTTGTTATTTTATTTTTATTTTAATCAAAAAACTGTCCTTAGCGTCCACCTATATATCACTCAGATCAGAAATATAATTTAATGGGATTCAAATCTAAAATAATATGTAATCAATCAAATTATTAAATACAAAAGTTTGGTATTTCATATATTGTGCTATTTAAGAATTAAAGGATATAAGCAAACTATCTCTACTATTTATAATTAGTTCTCAATGCTTTCAGTGTATGTATCTGAAATCAGAAGTTAACATAATTTTATGTATATGTGACATTATATACTAGATTTATGTGATCTAACATTTTTGAACAACTAATTTGATCTGCTTATTTACAGAAAGCCATATCCTGGAAGATGTCAACAAGTGCATCATAGCTTTGAGAGACCAGGATGCTGAGAATTTAGACCGTTCTGCAGGTGCTATCAGAGGGCGGGCAGCAAGAGTTGCTCACATTGTCACAGGTGAAATGGACAGTTACGAGCCAGGGGCTTACATTGAAGGTGTAATGAGAAATGTTAACTTCCTTACAAGTACTGGTAAGTGTCTCAGTACCCAGTGACAGCTGCTCTGTTTGAAATTTGATTCTGCATAGTGACTAAATATTCATACATATGGAAAGATAATTTCAACCTTGTACTATCTGAGTGGTACTTATGTTCTTTGGTTAATGTGATTTGAAATTTATCCCAGTGAAATAAATATATTAATTGGGGAAACAGTATTTTATAAATATATGCCTTATATAAACTACACACAGACAATAGTGACTTATGAATGTTCATTAATGCCAAAGCTATTATGAAGTGCAATTAGGCTGGTATGGTATTAAGTAAGTAATAATAGAGGCCCAGGGATTTAGCTCAGTGGCACCCCGCCTGCCTCGCAAATGCAAGGTTGTGAGTTTGATTCCTGGTACCAGAAAAAAAAAAAAGAAAAAGAAAAAGAAAAGTATGTAAATAGTCGCCAGATCCTCTTTTAGCTGTATTGGTACACTCAGGGTTTTTCATTACATTGCTGAAACACAGCAAGTTAGTCATGTTTCCAGAGAAATGCTCTCTATCTTTATCTGTAGTTGTTTGCAGAACATTTTGTTCTTGCACATAATCGTCTTTGATTGGCTAGGAAATACATAACTAGAATTTTGTTTTGGTTGCAGCACCCTAGTCACTATTTTCTAAAATCAGTCAGTAAATGCTTTGAATCACTCAGTGAAGTGGCATTCTTTTTAATATTATTGTTAACATTTCTCTAAGAAACTTACAGAAATGTCAGGATTCATGTGGATTCATAAACAATGAAGGCAGTTAACAATTTTTACAATTAATCATGACAGAATTCTTTCCTATGAAAATTCTTATAAATTTGTGAAATCCTCATGTATGTATTATTCCCCTTAATACTAAAGCAATGATATAGATGTGATTCCTTTGTTGTTTGAAATTCCATATTTTAATCCCCCGTCCTAGAGGACCATTCTGGGTATTATACGTAAGGCATTTTAAATTTGGAGGATATGCACTTTGTTTAGTGAAAGGAGTAGAAAAGACAAGGATGGGTTAGTTTTAAAATTCTTATTTCCTTTTTTTTTTTTATTTTGGTGAAGCTGTCCTGTGAGATGAATTAAAAGAAACCTATCAGCAGTTAAATAACTTTCACTACAGACTAGTTCTGAAGATCTCTGACACAAGTAAACAGCAAGATTTGCAGAGAATTGACTAGTTTTTAGTTTTCCTAGTGTGTTAGTACAGAAAATATTGATGAATCTTGGTGCAATGTTTTCTCGTTATTGTAACACACTTCAAAATATTAAAATGCTTAAAATGTGCTAAGAAACAAAGGAGGCAGTACATCTGCAACACTTGGTATTAAACTAATATTTCTATCCTCAGTCCTCAAATTTACTGGTGTCACAAACGGGGCACATAGTCTTTGCTTTTTCAGTTAGGTGTGTCAATATAATGTACTTACTTGCTGAAGAATTTGATTGTGCTATGGTCATTCAGTGTCTCTTCCCTCTGTTAGATTTAAGTGGTCCTACCTTGTTGGCAAAAATCAAGAACAAATTTATCTGTGTCTCTAATTTCTATCTTTAGAAAGAAATTTAAGTGAAGGGAAAAAATGCATCAAGGGTTTTTAGACAAATGAAGATGTCTTGCAGGGAATAGTAAATTCTACCAGGGCCATGATATCTTATCTTTCCATGTCACTTTCATAGCATATTACTAAAGTCTTGTAAGCAGGCTCTTTATTATCATAATGTAAATTTAGTTTAATACATCATGAGAGTTTTTTAAATTTTTTTTTGTTAAATTCTTTTACTGGTACATTTTAGGTATACAACACAATTACATTTCTCATTGGGAATTGTACCTTTACATAATGCATCTTGGTCCTTAC
>NW_004624754.1:732089-754045 GCF_000247695.1 Heterocephalus glaber | reverse complement strand
TGGGACAGGGGCCGGGAGCAGTGGTAGGGATGGTGGCCCAGAAGCCCCATCCTCTGGACCAGGAGCAGTAGGACAGCAGCTCAGAAGCCCCTACATCGGGGCCTGGAGTGGCGGGAGGGATGGTGGCCTGGAAGCCCCTTCCTCTGGACCAGGAGCAGTGGGTCGGTAGTTCAGACACCCTTACCTCTTGGCCGGGAGTGGCGGGACCCAGTACTGTGGTCTGGTGGTCCAGTGTCCTCTGCATCTTTGTAGTGTGAAACCAGGTGGCTGTACAGAGGAGGGGGGGAAGTGTCCAGTGGATTGCGGCTGGGGCACGGGCTGATTCGGCATGTTCCGTGCGACTCGTGACCTCAGTAGGGCGTCCACAGACCTGCCTGTCTGTGGCGGGCTGATTTGGCATGTTCCATGCGACTCGCAACCTTCGGTAGGGCATCCTGGGAGTTTTCTTTTTATATCTACTATTTGCACAATAAGAAATGAAAGTGAAATTCTACAATTTCCAATCTATCTGAAATTAGAAATAAAAATGAAAATTGTCTACTCATTTAATTGCAAGTTTGTTAATATATCTGGGATTTATAATGACCTTATCAGATATCTAATCAACATGGCTATACTGTCATGATCAGAACACAAAAAAAGTCCTTTCTTTAATAGCTCTATGTAATGTTAATTAAAATTATCCAGGTAAATTATGTCCTGGTAGCACAAATAAAATACATATAAAATAATCCTGGGCTATTCTTTATATAAGGTATCTTATTAATATACGACTGTAGTTTATGAGGTCCTAAATTTATCATTTTAGTTTTTCAGAGAATTTGATGCATCTTTGAAGAAATCTTACAATTTTTGAAATATGTATCAAATTTGAATTTTCCCAGAATAGCTTTCCTTGAAATATATCAAAAACACATTTTACTAAAGGGAATTCTGAGCAATAAATTAGATCCAAAACCTAATTAGATCAGCCTGATGTTAACCAAAGCTGAAAATGTGAGCATTCTCTCTCCCATAGATATTTTCTAAGAAAAATACTTGCAAGTATTCTATTCTCTACAATTAACTAACAGGATATGTTCATCTTTGTTCAAATCTGCTTAATATTTTGGACTTATTTATGAATAATTATCAAATTACATAATTGTAAACGTTATATTTTGTGTTGTGAAGTCTTAATAGTTCATATTTTAGCAAGAGAATAGTTATTTATGTGGCTTGTTTTTCTTTTTGTCTCTTTTTCCTTTATATAGTTCTCAGGTCCTAAACCAGCTTACTGAAATTGACTTAATGAGGAGCTGCTGTGAATTGTTTTTATTCCTGAAACTTTCAAATCTTGGCAAAATTTTTCTTAAAGTATTGTCATCAGTGATGAAACCTAAGGCATACTTTTCTAAATCACCAAAGTGTTTTTGGAACATGATGCCTTTGATTTCAATCAGACTTTGTAGCTCATTAGCACATTTTCAAGATTTGATGAGCATCTATGTGTTTTCTTAGCATTAAGAAACAAGGTTGCTGTGTTGCATTTCAAGCATTTACATTGTTCATACCAGCTAGCAGTTGTTTTTAAGTGAAATGTAGTCAACATCTGGAGTACTGCATTCACTCAGAGGCATAAATATTGTAATCTCCATGTGAAATTCTTTATTCTGCCCCACTCTTTCCTGTCACTAATCTCCTCCACCTGTCAAGAATTCCTGATGGGGAAAGAAAATATATTGGCTTTTTTATTAAATAACAAACCTTCTGAATTGCAGGGCGAAGGCTTACAAGTTATATTCTTAACATCAAATTTAATTCTTTCATACACAGTTAGAAGAAAGCTTAAAGCAGAAGTGCACTGACATATTTTCCTGTGATTTATAGACTCCATCAAATTCAGAAATTATGAGGCACAAAAGTATCTGTTGCAAACATCCAAACTCCACCTAGTTTTATTTTCAGCCAGGCTCATTGACCAAAACACAACAGGTACATAACTGAACTTGACCAAGATGTCACTACGCCATCAACTGTTGATGAGAGATAGTGATGGAAAATAAAGGCTCATTCATTAAAACCTCAACAAAATCCAAACTACAACTGCTTATCCAGAATTCCCTCCATAGTGTACAGAAAAATCATATAATTAAAATATTTTCCTTAAAAGTAAATAAAACAGTTAAAAAGATATGTAAGACCATTTCCAAAATTGTGTTGTAATTATTTTGCTTTAGACTAGTTTAAATATTAGATAGACTTGATTAAGTGGATACTTAATAGACTTGATTACACTGAAAGGCCTGATTAACACATTACTTTCCTTATGTTATATCTCTATCTTGCAAACTTAAATAGTTATAGATAAAAACCAAAGGCTTTTGATCCTAGCAGTTCTGGCTTTATATAGCTCAGCAGTGTTAGAAAATTGGTAGTTTGTATACCAGATATCACTCAAAGAATTTTTACATGTCCAGTATAATTTTTGCTGTGGAATTGCCTGGAACCTAATGCTATGCTCTCTTTGGCTGAGCCTGGACAGTAGTCTTCACAAGACTTTTGTTGGCTTTGTTCACTTAATTTACCTTCCCCAAATTTTATTTCTATCATTTTTTCCCTGTGTGGGCCAAAAGATACCTGGTACTCCATTAAGTTGATACTTTCACCATCATTCAAACATGGCCAGGCTTGTTCCTGCCTTTAGATCTTCTCCATGCTGTCCCTCTCATGTTAAATGGCCCTATAACTTGTTTCTCTAAGCAAAATATATCCATCTTTTAAGAAACTGCTTGTATCTTCTAGAAACCTTTCTTCACTCTCTTTGGCAACAGTAAATTCTGTTTTCATGTATTTTGGTATAAAGGATGTCTCTCATTGGCAATATTCCAGACAAATGTCTGTTGAGGAATTCTTCAGATATACTTGTGCAGAGATTACTTCCATTCAGAATACAATGTGAAGTACAGAAGAAAAAGACAGTCCTACTTTTCTCTTTACATTTCTCCCAGTCTACCTTTATGTCTTAGGTTAGACTAAAAACTCTAAACAAAAATAGAAACAAATTCTCTCATTAGAGCCTCTGGGCTTTTGCTAAATTCTGTCTCTGCAGTGGCAATGTTGTTTTCTGCTTTAAGTCCTTGTCAAAATATAGTCATTATTTAACAATTTCTCAGATGCCAGCACCTTTGCAAAGGTGTTTCTGATTCTCTTTCAGTTAAATTTACTTGCTCCATTATCTGTCAGTAATGAGTTTGTTCTCTAGTTAATGTTTGTTTCGCTGTGCCTCATACAATAATCAGTCATTGATATATAGGTTTCTCCCTTTAAGTTGAAATCTTCTAAAGGTAGATATCACACTCCCTTTACTTTTATCTTCCCCAGCAGCATCTCACATAGAAGATCACTAAGTCTTTCTTCAAACTTTGAGCTTAAAACTTACTACAAAATTGGGTCGGGGATTTAGCTCAGTGGTTCTGCCACCTGCCTCGCAAGTACAAGGAACCAAGTTCGATCCTCGGTACCAAAAAAAAAAAAAAAATTACTACAAAATTGTAGTTTGATAGAGTGAGAGAATAAATTGTCATCCCAATTCAAGAAAAAAATACTTTGAAGAAATGTACTATGTCAAAGGCTGTAGCAGAGGAAATGTTAAGAGAGTGATTCATTATTGTCCAGAGATAGACGTTAGTCACTTCCTGAAAAGTTAGGGTCATACTTTTAATAGGTTCCTCAGCAAGCTTTTGAACAAGAGATCATGACTTTTGTGTATTCAATTACTTATAAGAACCATCATTGAACTACATGTGTTGAAAGTTCCACTGAACCTAATTTCACTAATGCTTCCAGCAAATCCCTGTTAAAAAGGTAGCAACAAGGCTTTTAAATTCAGAAACCATTGTTGGCAAACTTTCCTCTCCTTGTAATGGTAAGAGACAGGATTCTGAATTATGCACTTCCTTCCTTTTGGCTCCTTCCTGAATCTGACACCCTTTAAGACAACTAGACAGAGAACATTAACGTAAGCCAACTGTCTGCAGATCACTTGGCTGACCTGGATAACCAAGTGTCTTCCTATTGATTGAATAGATGAAAATTAAGCAACAACCCAACTTTTCTAAAGAACAAAATCCCAGACCCTTGGAAGTGCTTCTGTTCCCTAATCAGTCGGGACCCTGGGTCATAATATAAGTGTAATAAAGTGTGGCAACTAGAATGTTGAAGTACAAAGCCTATATTCTACTTGATTAGAACTGGATTTTTTGTAGCACCAATCCAGTTGGGGAACTGAGAATACTTCTTACCTTTCTTAATAAGTAAATGGAAATATAAGCTTATGAGAAAGGAAGTGTTATAAAAAATGAACCTCTCTTTATGTATGGATGGTTAAAATAAAATAAACACATACACACGCATGCGCACACACACACACACACACACACACAAACACACCCATACACATGCATGAAGGCTGGAGAGCAAGACACCCAAACAGGTATACTACAAGAGACATTGGATATAGGAACCATAGTCATAATCATCTTGAAGAACATCTGTTTCAGGTTCTATTCCAGCCCACTGTGAACATTTAATGTTAGTCATGACATCATAATGTTATGACACTGCACCTCACAGGTGGTACCTCCCTTTGTCATAACATTTCAGATACTTCTATACAGGAATAAATCCTAAAATATAGCTGATTTCCTTTCATTTGCTTTAAGTTCCACTTCCAGGGCAAAGGTATCATATTAGCATAATGTAGATAATGTGTTCACATTTGGCTTGCAGCACATGGAAGGGCAAGTACCTGCCTATGGGCTTCTGGGGAGACAGTGCTCTGCCTCACACTGATTCACACTGGCAGATTCCCCAGCATAGAAAGAGGCTTTGGAGTTTGAGTGAAGAGAGGGTGGTGATGAGGTGCAGGAGAGGATGATAATCAACAAGGAAGTAAAATGATCCAGAGAGGGGAGATTAAGCATTGATTCTATCAACCTGATTGGTCATCACCAAGACATGGAACCACTTCCAATCATCACATCATTTGATTGGGAGCATTGACCTTAAACAGCTTGTTACAAACTCAGTTCCTTCTAATGGTTTATGAAATTTCCAAAGTGTGCTTTATGCTTAGTATATTTATGACACCACACCAAATAAGGCATGTTCTAGGGATGATGTGCTGTACCAGATTATATGATGTGAATATGATTCATTGCCAAGATAATCTTCTTTAAGAAGATCGTGTTTGTGTTGCTGTTTCCATGAAAACCTAAGCAGATCTATAAGGTTTTGGAAAAAGCATAAAAGTATATCTTTCAATGATTTCTTTTCTTTTTTTGACTACAATAATGATGGGAAAATTAACATAAATTAATAATGATAGAAAAATTAAGCCTTCTCTCTTATTATTTTTCAAATGTACAATAATACTGAGTCAAAAAGTGCCATTTTCTCTGAAATTCGAAGAAATGAGGACTTTTACTTCATTAATTTTAAGATACTAAGTACTAGTGTTCTTTGTATAGATAAGTACCTTCTAAAATCACAGTGCTTGCTTGACCATTGGGAATAGGGAAGTGGCTACTCAAAATCAGCAGGGATTAGAAGCCCTGAGGTGTGGAGCCAATCTTTGCTTATTTCCAAATTCCCTGAGAGGTAAGGAGATCTATCTTTCAACACCCCTCAACTCACTAGCTCACCACTATGTCATAGCACAGGTGGCAGGAAACTGAGGGCTAGACAGTTATCTATGTGTAATCCAACAATTAAGTCTGGAAAAGGTAAAATATTTTATAAACTATTACAGAAGATATTTTTTGAAAATGTAGACAATATCTAGTAGAAATCTTCTCCCCTTCCACTCCATCTTGAAAACCAGATTTTTGAAACTAGTTAAATACCTCCTTTCAGTTGTTATATTTCAAGTATTAGGAAAGAATTTTATATATTGTCTGACCATATATTTATTATATATAATGTGAGCTGATAAATATAAGCAGATAAAACTTTTATATACTTACCTGTAAAACTGAAATTGAGGTTCAAGATTATTGAGTCTATGACATGAACTGAGGTACTGTGTCCCTTACATTTTGTTTCCTCTGACTTTAAAGAGAGAATAAATCAGTGAATTCAAGTGTGTAAATCAACTTCCATTTCTCTTCGTGGTAAATAATTTTTGCAGACATCAGAACTTCATTGGCAATGGTTTTAGGCATTTCATCCTCAGCTTGTCCTTCACAACAATGTATTTCATGTTAATTTTTCTGGAGTTCCTCAGCTATAGTCCTGGTTGGATGGAGATGGTCACAAAAATGTTAATATATTGTCAAATTTCAAGATAAGAGCAAGTATACTAAATGAAGAATTCAGCACTCCTAAGGTGAATGTATCTGTGGCTGTTGCCCAAATAAGGCATAGTACATCTGTGCTATCAGGCTTCAGTGATATGAAAACAAAGATGAGGGCACAAACTACTATATTAAAAACTAATTTGCAGGCTAATATTTGCAAATATGGCAGTATCTATAAGATTTATTAATATATGTGAGCATTTTATTCAATGTAGTTAATAAATAATTTATTGTGGCTAGATGATTTCAACATTATGTACCTCTCTTACACTGGGAGAAAATGTAGAGAGTAGATCTCACAAGATCTTCAGTAAATGAAAGGTTTCACTGAAGGAGGAAAAAATATTCTAAGTAATAGCCATATAGATGGAAGAACAATGCAAGTAATAGAGAAAGTAGACATCAATGAAGTGTCTAATTAAGCAATTTAGGGAGATAGAAATCAAGGAAAGCCAGAGATTTTCAACTAGAAAGCTCTTGCTACTATATACCATGTTAATTTCCTCTGTAATATACTTTCGTTTCACAAGTTTTGTAACTTTTGGTGATTTCCAGCCTCCATTTTCATCAATAATAGAAGAAAGTATTGCTCTCAACAACTCTGTACAAGAGGCAAAGGACCTACCATGAGGTTTCTATTCCTGAAATGAATTAGTAACCTAGTTGTATCTTGAAAAATGTAATATATTCTGGTGATCATCCACCATTTAATTTTACTGTCTGCCAAAATCTGTAGCAGTTAAAGTGAAGTGAACAATTTATATTATAAAATTTCTCTGCTGATATAGAAATTCTTAAAAGCATCATTTATTATAAACACTGCTGGCAGTATTTCTTTAAGGTTTCAGATATTTTCAAGTCTAGTGTTTATTGTAAGTTAGAATGATTTATGAAAGGTTATTCATATTCCTTTTTCACTGACCTCAAAATTTCTATGTAATTAAAAAGAGGAATTAGAGTATAGGTGTTAGTTTAGAATGTAAAGAAGCAATAAGTTAGTATTATACTTTTCTTGCCATCTTCTCAGCCTAATTTATTTATTCTTCCTTCTACCATTTCTATTTGAAAATATTTCTTAATGTTCTCCATTGTTCTTTAATGTTAATAGTCATTATTGATTACGTTTATAGTTCTATTTGTTCTGTCACAGTTAGAATTAAATAACTTTGAGTCCAAGACTAAAAATACATTTTTTATTTGTCTCTATATTTAAAAATCTAGCAAGAAGCCAAACTAAGCAGATGTATGTATATATGTGCCATCCTAAGGTAGCTTCCTTTAAAAATAACAATAAAGAAACAGAGAAAATAAACTCATAATGAGAAATGCAAAAGCATATAGTCATCAGAGAAAACTAACAAAAAAATATTCAGAAGAGACAAAGCAACTGGACATAGACAGACATCTAAAAGAAGGCAGCAAAAGCCTCACTCCAGAATGTTCACAAGGGTCACAGGAGATTTAAGTTCAACCTTGATGTATAAACTTCATATCAGCACCACTGAATTCTATATGACAATGAAGTAATGATTTCACATTCCATGAGAAAATTAATATAAACTTATAATCCTGCTTTGTCTTGGATGTGGTTTTGAATTTCGCTCTCAACCTTGATCCTGAGTGTGAGGATGTTAAAAGCAGGTGGGACCTGGGAAGGTGTGGCCTAGTTGAAAGTCCATAGGTCATTGAGGACATTTCCTCAAAAGTGAGAGAAGGACCTCAGGCTATCTGACTATTTTGGCAGAGTGCTTGCCTTGATCGTCAGCAGATTTGAACAAGTGCCAATGCCTTGCCCTTGAATCTCAGAATTGTGAACTAATTGTTCCTCCTTTCTGTATAAAGTACTCAGCCTCAGGTATTTTTCTGTAACAATGAAAAGCAGACTAGCACAAATTCTATGTCACCCAACTTATGTGGCAAAATATAACCTTTTTTGAATGACTAAGAACCACAAAATTCAATCCACACAGTCCCCTTTTAGAGAAATGACTCAAAAAATCCTTAAATAAAATGAGAGATGAAAGCAATAGAAATAGTAAGAAATGGAAACAAATAGTGAATCTATTTCAGGAATGTAATGAATACAAAAAATAATGACTGATAACCAGAAGGTCTAGAAAGCAATTGGTCTAAATGAGAGCATGCGATAAGTGGGCTTCAAGAAGAAAATTTAAAAAGAAGCCTGGAAGAGAGTCAGACAAACAGAATTACCAAATTAGTCACACAATAAAAAAATTAATTCACTATCCTCACTAAAATATGTGAATATACTAGTCCTCAATTCACCAAGGTGACTTAGAATTTACATATCTAAATATATGATCCCAAAATTTTAAGATTTGGTTGTACTCTTATTTGATTATAGTTTATTTTTTTTATATAGTCACTGTCTATAATTGCCATTTCTTTTTTAATTGTTAAGAAACTAGATTTTAGTGTCACATGGTAAGCAGTATCTTATTCATTATAGGGAATTTGTACCAGTACGTGATATAACTTGATTCTTCTTTTTTTCCATTCCCCTCCCCTCCCTTCAACCCTTATTTTCCCCCTTACTAACACAACTTTGTTTCCATTTTATGTTTCCTTTCTTGATTTTTTTCTTTTCCATTCCTTCCTTCCCTTCTCCCCCCTCCCTAGTTCCCTATCCTATTTGAATTTTTTTTTTTTTTTGCTATTTCAAATATCTATTATACATTTTGGTCTTTGTTTACACTTTCGGTTTCTCATACCAGAGAGACAATGCAATATTTACATATGTGTGTCTGATTTATTTCATTTAAGAGTTTAGTTTCCAGCTGCACCCATTTACCTAGAAATGCCTCAAGTTTATCCTTCTTTATGGCTCAGTTGTACTCTATTACATAAAAATAACTACATCTTTTGTATCTCTTCATCAGTTGATGGACATTTGGGTTGTTTCCAAGATTTAGGTGTTACAAATTGTGCTGCTATAAACATGGATGGGCATATATCTCTGTGGTATGTTGCTTTTAATTCTTTTGGGAAGATAACAAGAAGGAGAATAGCTGAGTCAAATGTAACCTTTAGTCCTAGTTGTTTGAGGACTCTTCACAATGATTTCCACTGTGGTTGCACTAGATGAACCAGATGAAGAAATACAAATGGCAAATAAATATATCAAAAAATGTTCCACATCACTAGTCATTCAAGAGATACAAATTAAAACAATGCTGAGATTCAGTCTTACTCCAGAAAGATAAAATCAGTATGGTACTGGCAAAGGAACAGACCTGAGGATCAGTGGAATAGATTAGAAGATGCAGAAACAACTCCAGACATGCTCAGCCGCCTTATCTTTGACAAAGGAGCCAACCACCATCACTGGAGGAAAGATAGCCTATTTAATAAATGGTGTTGGAAAAACTGGATTTCAACCTGCCAAAGATTGAAACTAGACCCATACCTATCACCATGCACTAAGCTAAGATTGAAGTGGATTAAAGATATAAATATTAAGACAGAAACACTAAACTTACTGGAAGATAAGTTAGGTAGAACTCTTGAAGACATTGGCATAGGAAAATACTTTATGAACAAAACCTCAACATCATGGAAACTAGGAGAAAGAATCAACAACTGGGACCTCATCTTATTAAAAAGCTTCTGCACTGCAAAGGAAACCACCAACAGAGCTAACAGACAACCTACAATATGGGAAAACATTTTACCAGCTGTACTTCAGACAAAGGACTGCTATCTAGAAAATATAAATAATTGAAAAAAATCAGACCCCCCCAAATTCAAAGACCCAGCTCAAAAATGGGCATCTGAAATGAACAGACATTTCTCAGACAAAGAAGTAAAAGCAGCAAACAAATATATGAAAAAATGTTCAACATCACTGGTCATTCAAAAGATGTAGATGAAAACAACACTGAGATTCCACCTCACCCCACAAAGAATGGTTACTATCAAGAAATCCACAAATAACAAATGCTGGCGGGGTTGTGAGGAGAAAGGAACCCTTCTCCATTGTTGGTGGGAGTGCAGACTGGTGCAACCACTGTGGCAGTCAGTATGGAGATACCGCAAAGAACTAGGACTAGAGGTTCCATTTGACCCAGCTATTCCCCTGCTGAGTATCTTCCCAAAAGAATTAAAAGAGTCATACCACAGTGATATATGTGCACCCATGTTCATAGCGGCACAGTTTGTAATAGCTAAAGCTTGGAAGCAGCCCAAGTGCTCAACTGGAAACTGGATAAAGAAAATGTGTTGTTTATTTTTTTATAAAACGGAGTACCATATTATTACTCCATTTTATAAAATGGAGTACCAGCCATAAAGAACGAAAAACTAGAGTAATTTATAGCTAAATGGATGCATATCGAGGCCATACTCTTAAGTTAAATAAATAGGACACATGTGTAAATACCGACTAGTTTCACTAGTGTGAGAAACTGATAGCGTAAACAAGAGTTAAAATGATTAAAATGAATAATTGATAATTTGAAATAGGAAAAAAGGTCCAAAGACAAGGGAGTGAAGGGAAGGGAAGGGGAAAGGAAAAGAGGGAAAGGAAAAACTATGAAAAAAGAAAAAAAAATGGAAATGAAATCTATGTAAATAGGGAAGGGTGGAGGGGGTGAAGGGCACACAGGTAATGGGGAAAAAAATAAGATCCAAGATATATCATGTACAGGTACAAACACCCAATGATAAATGTAAATGAATTGTATACCTAAAGTGTACCAATAAAATGTACCAATTAAAAGAAAAAGAAAGAAATCAACCAATAACTAATACTGGTGGGGCTGTGGGAAAAAAGGAACCCTTCTCCACTGTTGGTGGGAGTATAAGCATTATCTCTTTTACCAGTTATAAGTATATATTACCCATATTTATATATACATATATAAATGAAATATACATACATATCCCTATGTGTGTATATTTATATACATTTATAGTAATATGTTATATAGACACAGTATCATATTTTTTACCTTATATAATATAAATATTGATGTATAGTCTATGTATTGTATGTAAAACAATTGATTTATTTCGCTTTTAATGGTAATCTTTTGAAATCCACTTGGTGACATCCATAGCCAGCTTGACCATATTGTTAAAGAATATGTAAGTTGATGACTTACACCTGGTTCAAATAGTTTGTGTAGCTTGAATTGGCTATTTGTCCGGTAAAGGATAGAAAGACCCTGCTGAAATTATTTCCCTGAACTCTACTAAAACCAAAATTTGTTGCATAAACTTGGGTGGTTCATAATCTTAAGATAAACTGCATCCTGTAAAAGGACCCTGGGTAGATGTGCCTGCAAACTTCCAAAGCCTTAATGCATCCTTCACAGTTTTCTCCTTTTGTAGTATAAACTTTTTTACATAAGTCCTATAAGAATAGGCTCTGTACAATTTTGCAAACCCTTTAAATTATCTAACTTTACATAATTATTATAGTCATAACTTATTTATTTTACAGAACAGTATGAAAAAGAACAAGAGACATACACCCATGCACATGCATACATAAACACTACCTTAATCATGCATAGTGAGTTAAATAATTGCTCGAGGATTTGTTGTTAACTGCAAATTTAGTTTCATTTAAAAAAATACTCTATAAGCTTTTGTAATTAAACTTTCTCATTCCATTTGGACTACTATAAATAAAGTTGTAGCCAATTAACTTATTTACAGCCTTAAATATATTGCAAACAGTTTGAGAGTTTAGGAAGTCCAAGATGGGTGTCTGATAAGGTCCCACACCTCACAGATGTCACCTTTTAGGTTTATTCACATTGTGGAAAGGAGAAACAAGTTCTTTTGAATGTCTTTTATCAAAGTATTAATCCCATTCAGAAAAGCACTGCTTTCTAAAAACAGCACCCTTATTGCTATGATACTGGTGATGAGATTTCAATATATGAATTTTGAAAGAACATTAACATTCAGAACACTGCATCGACACCATGCACTCAAAATTGCTGGACTCTGCTATTATTCACAGAGAACTTTCTAAGCTCTGAAACCTTAGTTTCTTAGACTAACCTTTCATTTCATTTAGAGTAACTGAACTTTTTATTACATCCTAATAGTGAATGGGCAAATCTTTTTCATCAACACTGGCTCAGCCTTTTATGGGCTATTTCTTAAAATAGTGTTTTCTGCCCACCAAATTACTTTTCATTAACCTGTGTCCTTAAACATTCAGAATGGCAAAAGATCTTATCTTTCCTATACTTAGTTACCTATGCCTGTATAGGAAATTTTCCTGAAATTTAGCAAATTGGGATAGCAAACATTTATTTTCTCATAATTTCTGAGGGCTGGGAATCTGATAGCAGCTCAGCTGGATGATCATGGTTCAATATCTCTAATAAGGTTGCAGAGAATTGATTGGCCTGGATTCACTTGGGGCTGAAGAATCTGCTTCCAGGTTATTGATGTGATGGTTGACAGGAGGCTTCAGTTCCAAGCCACATTGGTGTCTCCATGTGCTGCCTCTGTGTCTCATACTTTGGTACTTGCCTTCCTCTGAAGGAGGGAATCTAATGAAAGAAGTGAGAGAGAAAGAGACCAAGATGGAAACCAAAATCTTTGTACAATTTCTGAAATGTCATAGCATTGCTTTTGCTACACAATGTGTTAAAAGTAAATCATTAGGTCCAAAGATTTACTGATTTACCTAAAGGAAGGTTTTGCGTAGGGCATGAAGATCAGGATGCAAAGGTATTGGGCCATCTTACTCACTGCTCACCATAAGTTTTACATGGTTTATGCACAATATGTTCTTATGTAACCAAATCTATTTTTCCTAGTATATGTATCTTTCAACTCTATT
The DNA here is from genome assembly GCF_000247695.1 of Heterocephalus glaber. Next base: position 740,881 of record NW_004624754.1, on the reverse strand, counting down.
TTCTTGTCTATCATCTAATATTGGAAGCATAATCAAGGAGCTGTCATACCATAGACACTCAGTAGACATATATTAAGTGAATGAATAAAAAATACAATGCACATCTCACTAGGAACCCTTAATAAATTTGATTGGGTGACAGTACAAAATACTGTGGAAGAAAGAATTCTTTTTAGTAGTCCTCTACATAACTAATTCTTTCTAAGTTGTTATACTCTTAGTAGGCACCAGTTCACAAAAAATTGCTCTAAATATCAGTTTTTTTGCCTGGTCATGTAGAGAAAGCTTTCAATTTGGAAGCTGAAAAGCCAAAGTTTAGTTTTATTATTAAATAATTGTGAAAAGCATTCAAACAATATAAGCCTAAAATACTCAAGTGCCAGCAGAGATGTCAGGAGACTTCCAGTATTTCTATGAACATAATTTTCTTTAACTTTGCCCTTTTAATCTGATTTATTTATCTGCATACTAGACTAGTTGATATATTTGCTATCTATATGTTTGCAAATTCTTAAAGTATTGCATCGATTTAATAACTGAAGAAGAAACTTCAAAATATTAAAAATTTGTATTATTTCTTTGCTTTTAGAGATTGCTGCTCACCTCATGCACTCCTCATTTTTGAGAAGTGGATGTATTGTCCATATTTTAAATATTTCTTTTTTTTTGTTGATACTATTGCTGTAATGGCCATAAAGTAATTATTTTGCAAAACAAAACAAAACAAAAATACCAATGTATCAGTTTTTCAAAAGAAAATAAAATATAAAAATATTAGAAATTTAGTTTTCTTTGTTTTAATAGGCAACTAATATTTTTGGAGATTATAATCAAATTTAGATTTGAATTTTAATGCCAGTATTTATCAACAATGTGATTTAGACAAATTATTTACCCAATTCAAGCCTTATCTTTGTTGCCTATAAAATTCAGGCAAAAAAATTTATCTCTTGGAGTTTTTGTAGTGATTTATATTTAATAGAACTCTTGAAATGTCTGCTCTATAGTCTTATTTCAAAATTTTGGTAGCTATTAATATTATTTTAACAATTAGACCTGTATGTTACATAATAGCAATTGATGGTTAAATGTTATGTGATTCATTTTCCAATTACAATGGAAAAACATTAATATGTAATGTGTATTACAGAATACAATAAATACAAATAAATACTGAGGTATATGTTCTTGTTCTGTTAGTTTCATCTATAAAACTCCTTTCACTTCCAGAAATGTTTTTTTTTCTAATTTTGTTTTTGCATAATCCAGTGTCTTATTTCCAGCTACTGTAACATATCTAAACCATGTAGTGATAAAACCATAGGTTGAGGTCCTTAAACAGCAGGAGTCTAGAAGTCCAAATTCAGGATGCCAGCACTGTGTGTTTCTCCTAAGGGCCTTCTTTCTTGTTTGTAGACAGTTTCATTTTGCTGTCTTCCTACATAGTAAAGAGTGGAGAGAATGGAAACAAGCTTTCTCTCATGTCTCTTCTTGTGAAAGCACTAAATCTACGGTAAGGGGTCTATCTTCATGACCAAATATCTACTCAAAATCCTATCACCAAATATAATCACATCAGGGATTAGCATTTAGACATAGGAATTTTTAAGAGCACATTCTCTCCACAAATCCAAGTTCATCCATTTGTGACCTTTCATCAAAATAAAATCATTTCAAAGAGAAAGCATTTTAAAATTTTAGATTAAAAAATTTTTTAAATTAAAAATCTCATAAAAAACGCAACAAAGACTATTTCCGCTTGACATTTAGCAGCTTCATCATATTTTTGAAATTTATTACTACTACATGCGCTTAAGGAATATAATAAAAAAGTGCATTTATAACAAAAGAAAAGTAGTAAAAGATTAAATCATGTGATCTACATGAATTTATAGTGAAGGTATTTATTTAAAATTTTTTCAGAGATAGTAACACTTTTAGAAAACTAAAATGGAATCAGGAACACTTCATTAATTTACAGTCATTTTAATGACATATGCCCGTTTAGTATTTTTAAATGTGAAAACCAAATATGAGAACTTCTCTAGATAAAATCAACTCATTTTTCAAAAAATAAACTTTCCCAAAATTCAGTGAGTATTAATCAAATATATTTGAAAGGTTTCTTGCAAAATTCCAATTTACCAAAATGACTTCAAAATTTTTGTGCACCTCTGTGATACTTCTGGGACTAGAGTTATCTAAGCAAGACAAGGGTTTTACAACTTTTTTGTGAAAGCTACATGTTATCACACAAATTCCTTCTGATATAACAAAAGCTCATAAACTCTCACTCAAAAGCATACACCAAATTCAATGATGGAATACTATTTAAAACATAATTAAGAAGAAGTAGAAAGATAAATTATAAAGGTCGATGATGGAAATGACTACCCTCATTTCAAGAATGGTTTATTTGAAGTGAATACTCTAAAAACTAAACTCAGAAATATTTTCATATTCTACTTGGACTGTACAGAGTAATCCAAAAAATTCAATAAAATCTGATTTCACACCACTTCCTCATTTTAAAGTCAAGTTTTATGAAAACACTTTATTCAGATATCCTACTCATCTGGGTTTTTTGTTAAATGATGGAGAACCTCAATTTCCCACAGAAGAATGGGGAAAACTGTACTTCACTGTCCCACTATAACGAAGGCAAAAAAGTGGTTAGATATGACAGAATATTCTACTTGTAGCTTCCTTCTCACAGGAAGGACCAGGAAAACCATATTTTCAATGTTCAGGTATTAAATGACCTAAAATTCAGTAACAGAAGAGATGGAAAGTTGACTAACAATCTTTCTAATTTTTAAGCATTTAACTTATATTTATAGTCTTTAAAATGCTGAACATACAATAAGAGGATAACCACAATCACATGTAGTTTAATCAGAAGTAGGATGTTATTTTAACAAGTCTGTATTAAGCTACATAGATATACATAGACCTACCAAATAGCAAATGAAGAAGTAGATAAATAATTACTCCTCTCGAGAAGAATAAATTTATTGGGGGTTGTGACCGATAGGAATCCTTAATACAATAAATATCAGAGATGTGTACAATATCGTTTAGTCGATGTTATTGTCTGAGATATATATATACATACACACATATATATGCTTATGTTTATTTATATTTAAGAAATCAATTAGTTTTATTACTTAAGTATTTGAGACCACTATTTCCTGATATTTCTAGGTAAATAGGAAAATGTCCAAAGGTGTAGGGGTGGTGGGAGGGGAAGGGGAAAGGGAAGAAGGGAAAGGAAAAATTACGAGAAAAGAAAAAAAAATGGAAACGAAATTTATGTAAATAGGGAAGGGTGCACAGGCAATGGGGAAAAAAATAAGAACTAAGATACATCATGTTCAGGTACAAGCACCCAATGATAAATGTAAACGTATTGTATACCTAAAATGTACCAATAAAAGAATAAAAATAAAAGAATGAAAGCAATGAATGTAATTATATTGTGTACCTTAAATGTACCAATATAATTAATAAAAAAAGAATGAAAGTGATGTCATTATAGGACAACAAGCATTAAAGGGATAATAAAAATGCAATTTTATCCCCTCTGCTATTTTAGAGCCAAAATACAATTAAGGATGCAATGTGCTTTATTGTCTTTATTTTTCCAGCTTAAAACTTAGTGAATATTTACTGACAGCAGTACAGCATCAAGCTAAGTGCTGAAAAGTAGAATATAGTCCAAATCTTCAAAGGCTTTAACTGTGGTTGAGGCATTATTAAATAGCAGGATCCTATTAGGATACAAGACAAGAATACACCGAGGAGCAAAATGAGTATCAAAAAAAGGAACAAGTGGAGTTGGAGATTTAGCTCAGTGGTTCCATCACCTGCCTCGCAGGCACAAGGTCCCGAGTTCAACCCTCAGTACCCCCCCCAACAAGGAATAAGTTAGAGAATAATGAGAACACTATAATGACTCTACACACAGACATTTGATGAAATATATGCAATTGACCAATTCCTAGGACACATTTAAGTCATAGAACAAAGAAGAGTAAGTATTGTGGGAGAATGTGGATGGATTGGAATTCATACACTACTGGTGGGAATTCAAAATGGTGTCTCACTTTTGGAAAACAGTGACAGTTTTCAGTCAATCATAGGAATTTCCATATGATCCAGCAGCTCCACTTCTAAGTATACACCTCAAAGGAAAAAAAAAAAAATGACGCACAAAAAATTGTACATGAATTCTCTTAGCAGAATTAATCATAATAGCTCAAAATGAAAACAGCCCAAATGGGCATCAAATGATGAATGGATAAATAAAATTTGTTCTATCAGTACAATGGAATATATTTGGCAATAAAAAGAAATGAAGTATTGCAGAACAGATGAACCTTGAAAACATTATGCTAAGTGAAAGAAGGCAGCCATACACTACATGTTGTATCATCCCATTGCTATAAAATGTTATTTCTTATTAGACACTAGGCAAATATATAAATATCAAAAGTAGATTAGTGGTTTCTTAGAGGAACAAATAAGATCAGGGTGGGGATTTTGAGATGATAGTCAAGGGGTGCAGGGTTTCTTTCTGGGATAATGAAACACTCTCAAATTGATTGTGGTGATGGACACATAATTCTGTGGCTATTTTGAAACTCATTGGGTGATATACTATAAATGGATGAATTATATGTGAATTATATCTTAATAAAGTTGTTGAAAAAGTCACTGAAGAAGATAGGTACTAATGCCTATGTTAAATAAGTTTAATTTTGTATTTAAGATCTTCCACTTAATAATAATATAGGTCTAGATAATTTCATTGGTTAAATCTCATGAACAATAACACATTTAAGTAAGAAATAACCTTAATTAGATTACTAGAACATTAAAAACATGAAATACATCTCAATAATTTTATTGGTCCAGCAATGCTCTAATAGTCAAAGTAATCAAAAACACCATGGGAAAACAAAATTGTAGATTAATATGTCTCATGAAGATATATGCAAAAATGCACAAAATATTAGGTAATCTAATCTAGCAATAATATAGAGTAATAACATCAAGACCAAGTACAATTTATTCCTGAGATGCAAAGGAAGTTAATATTGGCAAATCAATTTGGAAACTCACCATATTAATAAATTAAAGAGGAAAAATGAAGTGATCATATAAAAACACTGTTCAAAAATTCAATTTTTAGTCCTAATAAAAATTCTTTATGAAGGCATTTGTCTAGTTTTATAAAGGATACTTCATAAAAAGGCGAACACAATACTTACTAGGAAAGGATGAATGCTTTTGTCCAAACTTCAGGATTAAGAAAAGGATTTTTATTTTGCTGTTTCTATTCAACACTTCATTTAGAAGGTCTGGTCTGTACACAACAAGAGAAAGAAATCAAAGACTTTTAGATGACATAATAAAAAATTCTAAAAATCAATTTTATTCCTACATACTAGCAATGAACAAGAAAATTTATAAAAGAATACCAATTCCTATAGTTTTATGTAATGAAATAATTTGGGGTAAATACATAAAAAAACTTATACCTATAAGCTTCAAACTACTTCAAAATGCTGATATGAGAAATTTAAAAATACTTAAATAAATGGAATTAAATATCACATTCAATTGTTACAGAACTTAATATAGTTAACATGTCAATTATTCTTAAATTGATCCATAAATTTATTATGATCCAAAGTATTAACTGATTTTCTTCTAGCTATAGAGAAGCTGATTGTAATATTTCTATGGCAAGGCAGAGACCAGAATAGTCAACATTATTTGAAAAAGAGTAACAAAATTGTAGGATGTTTGAGACTGTCTATAAAACTATAGTAATTAAGAGTGATAGTTACAGAAAGGGTAGACATGTGGATCAGTGGGAAAGTATAGTGTTCAGAAATCAAGCAGTTCTTCACAGATGTGCAAAGGTAATTCAATGAGAAAAAAATAATCTTTCCAACAAATGCTAATGGAATAATTGGACATTCATTGCAAAACTAAACCTAAAACAAAAAGCACTTTAAATTATGTTTTATATTATTTTTAAAAAATAACACAATTGAATAATAGCCTTAAAATAAAAAGTAAAATTATAAAAGTCTTAAAAAAATGGGAGAAATTTGTGTGTGAATGTGTATGTCATTAGGGATTGATTAATGAGATACCAAAACATGTCTTATAATAGAAAATAAAGTGCAATATGGATTTCATCAGAAAGTAAAAAAAAAAAATCCTCTGTGAATGATGCTATTCAGAGAGCAAAAAGACAGTATAGCCCAATAAGGAGTATTTGCACAGCATACCTTAATACTTATGACTCCCCAATTTTCTTGCAAATAGAAAATATATAGACATTTTTAAGTATCAAAACTCAAGTAAGAAAAGATAACCTACTCCACTCTGTGTCTCTGTGCTGGTGCCTTGTTGTTTTTGAGGGCAAAGAGAATGTTCATTGAGGATTCATAATGTAACAAAGGTAATGCTAGGTAATTTGCTTTTGCTATCGTTAATTCCGGCAAGAGCCTTCTGAGCATGTAATTTCATTGTAAGGGCAAAAGTCTGAGATTTGGTTTAAATGATTTTTTTTCCCAGTGTGATTCAGTTAAGTGGTGGATCCATGAAATAATGATTTCCCAGAAATAAAACTGATGTGGTACCAAAAACAGTGTGCTACCAAACACAAAGAGCCTGGTACTCAATAATGGGTACACAACAAGTTGTATATTTATTTTTAAAATTCATATGCTACTTAACTAAATTTACTTTATTATGATTCTTATCTCATAAACTCCATATTAGAAGCAAGACTTTATAGTATTCGTTCAAGCCTGGTATAGCTGAATATTTGATTTTTTTTAGAAAAGAACATGCGGTGTGATTGAGAAATCAGGTGAATATTTACGTTTCTAAAAAATGTATTGTAGTAAAAGACATGTTGCCATTAATACCTCTCAAAATATTTCTTCTCACTTCAAAAACACTTATCTCTTCATTCTTGTCATTTTTTTTCTTTGGCATCGAGGATTGAACTCAGGACCTTATGCTTTTGAGGCAGGTGGCAGCACCACTGAGCTAAATCCCTGGCCCTCCTGTCACTTTTTGAAGCAGTTCAGGAGGTCCTCTTTTGTGAGTGTCTTTACAACATGTGTTAAAAAAAAAAATCAGTGCATGCTGCTGTTGGGTACTCTCCAACAGAAAGGCAGACTCATAAAAACACTGTGGTATGACTTCTCCCACCTTTTTCACCATATCTGTCACCATGCAACTTCTGGCTCTTCTGCAAAGTCAAAATCACCACGAAAAGTAAATCATTTGAGTCAATTTATGACATTGAGGTAGCCATGACAGTGTGTGTGTTCAGAGTAAGGGGAAGAGTTTGAAGAGGCATTAATAGCAATGTGTCTTTTACTATATTAAATTTTTAAAGTTTAAGCATTCATTATATATTTTGATAAGGCTTTGCACAAGTTATAAATATCTGAAGCTATGTTTCTGGTAATTCCCGGTTGGGAGTTATTAGTGTAGATTGTGGTGGTCTTTTAAATTCTAGCACACTAGAACGTTGTTAGAAATTATGTTTCTTTGTTTCAGTGCTGTTTCATTCAACAAATATTGAGCACTTACTGTGTGTCAGGCACTATGTTCACTGGACACTGAGATGCCATTTTGTATAGACTTCTATACATCCTTGAGGAGCTTGCAGTCAGTTTGGAAAGGAGAATCAATCTGCAGTGATTATGCAGACTTATGGGTATCTAAGACTGAATGGAATCAGATCCAGAGGAACTTCTCAGACATGTGACATATGCATCTTAATCTAAAAAGACTAAGATCATCACCCAAGTGAAGGGGGTGGGGAAAAGGAAGAATTTTCTAAGATCTACTTCCTTTGAAACATTGACCTCACTTCAATTACCTCTATTTGCCACAGACATTTAAAACTTAGATGACCTACCCTCAAACTCAAGTTCAAAGAGTTATTTCATTTCAGACTGCTAACTACCTGTGGCCACATTTTTGATATTTCAAGGTAGTTTGGAATAGTGTGCTTTATAAGACAGAAGGCAGTAGGACTTGATATCTTTAGTGTTGTTTCAGGAGCCAGCTCCAGTTTCTTTTTTAGACATTGACTACCAAGGGAATCTTTTTATTTTTTTTAAATGTCCACAGCATTTTCACTAATGTCATAGATACTCCTATATGATTACTTTTTCTCACAATCTACATATTTTAGGCCTTTTATTTCTTATTTCCTTTTTACTCTTTTCCCAATTTCATAGCAAAACAAAATAAAAAGCCTCTTCAAATATTCTTTTAAAATCAGCTTTCCTCTCCTGAGATTTACCTCAGTGATCCTTTTTTCCTGTTACAAAACTCTCAGGGTCAATTTATCTCTGGTTCCTCCTCCCTGCCTTTCTCCCCCCCCACCCCTCCACCCCAACCCGTTTCCGTTTTTGGGTTTTGTTTTTGTTTTTGTTTTTTCCTGTAGCAACCATTAAAATCCAGAGGGAAACAAAATAAATCAGCCCTCCTGTACTCCCCCAGCATAAGTGGGGAGACTTTAACCTGCTGTCTGTCCTAATTAATGTGAATAACTGTACTTCCATGTTCTCTTCTGCTTGATAGAAAAACACGTACACTAGTTCATTTTCTTGAGATTCTCCCTCAGGCAAAAGCTACAACTTGATTCTCTTGGTATAAAAAATACGAAAACAATGGGCTAGGAATTTAGCTCAGTGGTTCCGGTGCCTGCCTAGCAAGTGCAAGGTCCCGAATTCGATCCCCAG